>BDSI01000147.1:0-292500 GCA_003117195.1 Eudorina sp. 2006-703-Eu-15 | reverse complement strand
CATGCATGTAGTACCGTTACAGTGTGGATAGCTAGGCTTCTGGGCCCTGTCTAAGGGTTCATGTCGCGGATTTATATGATGCTACAGGATACCTTCAACCATCATCACACGGAACCTACGCTATACAAACCGAGGGTCGAAGGCGATTGATCCCACCTCATCCATTCACCCGCACATCCGTAGAGACAGAGGGTTCAGCAATCACCACCAATCTAGCGTGCGAATCTTAATCCATCAACTGTGATCTCAACTGCACATCTCAGCAGCTAGCCATGATCTCATGCTCCCGGACAATGTCGGGGGTCACCCTAGGACTCGAACCCGGACCTTCAACCGCCTACTCCCGGTAGTGTCACCTAACCTGACCTGTCCTAGCATGTATTCATAAGCAATCAAGCATCTTGTTTGTGACTTCTAAACAAGGTTTTTGATCTTCAGAAATAAGATTACATCGGGCCCCGGGTTTACATCTTCATTCCTCTAGCTTGTGCCAAAAAGCAAGGCGCGTCCTGATGGGCCCTGTACAAATGACACGTGACTTGCTTGCGGGCCGCGCACGTTTGGGTGCCTCACAGCGCAGGTTTTCATCATGCCGCACATGTAGGCACACACACAAAGTTTACATGCATGTAGCATAAAACACCCCATGGTTTGGAATGAACATACAACACCCAAGCCAACACCCAAGCCAAAGAAATGAAAAAATACTGACTAGCATTCAACATCAAGATTGTGCATCGCACTCACGGTTGTGAACAAGCGCCCAGGGTACGGTCAGCAGGAAGCTGAGCAGCCAGGATGACTAGCGACCGCACCTGAAACACAACGCAGACACGAACAAAACACGACACGGGTGATGAATAGCTGAACTCGTCACGCCCTGACACGCACGGCTACACAGTGCAGATACCAGCTGTCAACAATAACCCGGCCCTGGGTGAAGACAACTTGCGACAGACGCAACACTCTGCTTGCACTTCCAACTACCTCGAGCTTTCAACAAGAGCCCGATACGCCGAACTTTTGATGAAAGATAATGTCTTGAAGGGCGCCGCATGCGAATGACACATATACTCGTTCGGGACGGACTCGGGCCGTTGTGCTTGCCGAGCCTGCGTCAGATACGTACCTGATAATGGCCCCCCCGAAGCCGTCCAGCGAAAGATGCCTCGCTCGTAATAAGAGTTAATTTACAGAGCTTATCTGGTTGTTAAGATGAGGGAGATGTTATCGGTATGCCGTTGGCGAAGGACAGGAGCAACCGCCGAACGTCTACACAGACGGTAGGGACGGCATTCCTAGGCGGCGTTGCCCTCCGAGGTGGGGCTCCACCCAGATAGAGCAATTGGGAGGGAGATGAGTGCGATTAGCAAAAGCTTTTAGAGTCGAGGCCATTGACGACATGTGGAGCTGCTGCTCCTCAAATGCTGCTGATTAGATGATGATATAATTGTTACACTTCTGCTGCCGATCAAGTCTACGCTGCAAATAGCGCGAGTCTAAGCTGCGCTATTTGCAGCGTAGACTTGATCGGCAGAAGTGTAGCGCTTGTCATGGCTTTTGTTCGTTTTGACTGCTAGCATAGCGTACTGATCAGACATGGCTGTGATTGATTACACGCATAAAACATTATCAATTGTATGGAATTGCAGGAATCCGTGGGCACCACACGTGGCCGTACCAGCACCAGCGGCCAGTCGAGGACGAGCAGTCGAGAACGCACTGTCGGAAGTGAGGTATCTGAGAGCTTCTCGGAAACGAATACCATGTGAGTAATGTGAGCGCTCCATATGGGTTGTATCTTAAAGAAGGCCTTCTTTCACAAGAGAGAGCACGACTCATATCTATTATGGTAAGCTTGGATTGAAATTATGGGTTAGGCGGACGATATGATTGTGTCACCAAATAATTTATACAGGAAGCACATAGCAGTAATGATTGGATACAGAGGGCTGAGCTCCCTGGATTCGCCCACCCTTACCTCTTTGCTTTACAATATACATACCTAGTGTAACACGGCTCTGGTAACCATCTATATAGATTGCCATAGGGTAAACACGCACATAAATATCCAAGGACAGTGGTCGTATCGGTTGCCTTGCTTGGCCCTCTTCATGTGTTGCAATTTACATCACAACCCGCACTGTTTCTTGTAATGTCCTGGTGACTGTCACGGTGGAGGTTAGCAAAGAGGTTGGAGGCATGTGTCGCTTCCGCATGACATGACACGGGACGTCGCCCACCCCTTGATTGTCCTGGAAGCTAAGGACGCCAATAATGGCTCCAGGGAACGGCCCTGACGGAAGGGATGTTGTTGGATGTTGGAGTGCGTGGCACTCGATACCTGGCACAATGAGGACACAGTACATTGACGGGAGCATGCATACAGTCTCAACCATAGCGGTGCACAACATCTCGATTAGCCTTTGCACCACCCATCCACTGGATCAAGCGTTGAACCTTGTTCATTATCAGAAAATGGATCGGCAACAACTACTTGAATGAGTCGGCGTAACGCACGCCGCAGGTCGCAAGGCTGGTCGCAAACATTCGGCTCATCCACCACTTCAGAGGAGTCATTCAGTTCGGAACGCACCTCGGAGCGGGGTGGCTCGACAGAGACATCGCGCAGCGTGGGTTACGGCCGGTAAGACAGCGGTTGGCTCTGTATCTAATAAGAGCTTAGTTTAGCATGGAACCGCGTATAGATGATATGTACAAAGTGGCTTCATTTACGTGGTCCGATCTGGTCGATCTAAATAGGGGCGCTAAAGCATGTGTGGGCCATGGAAATAGCAACAATAATTATTATAAAAAAAGTAATAGTAATGATAACTAAAAGATGAAAATACATTAATATTACAATGACAACAATTATGAATGACACTTACGACAACAATAATAATAAGAATGATGATAACATTGATGATGAATATGACGATGGCGAATAGAATGATTCGGAATAGTAGGATGAATACAGTGATGGTTGTGATGTTAATGAAGAGTTCTTACTTATTATAAAATGTACCACTCTAAGCACTTTACCACAAGGTATACAACCTGTTATATATCATTTTTTATAGACGGAAATAAAATCATGCTGTGCTGCGAGAGAGCATGCCTTCGTTGGGGTCCGTCAAGTGAATGCATGTGGGCAGGTATATGCCAGAAATCCATTTTTGTGCAGTAATAACATACGATCGACATGCATGGGTGGCATTGCGGACCATATGTATCATGCAAGTGAGTGGAAGGCTGTAATGGATTAACCATGAGTGCGCCAGATTGTTTAGTACATATGACTGACTATTTGTGCATATTATAACAGATTTCATCCTTTATCATGTGCAGGTCCAGCAGCATCTCCAACGCAGTTGACCGATCAAAGACGCAGAGCTTGATATCCACTCGGGAAGTTAGTGAGTCAGCACAGGTTACCAAGGAGATCTCAGATTCCATCGAACAAAGCACCGGCACATCCGAAAATACATTCAGACAGGTATGCGCAGGCATGCGGGGCGAAGGTTCACAATAGCTTCAAGAATTGTGCACACTGCCATACCATGACTGGGAAGCAGTCATTGCTATGCGTGCGGCTAATTGTGACACACGAAGATATTCATTGCCATGCGTGCGGCTAATGTCATCAATGGTGTTATGTTTTCTTCATTTCTGCACGCGATACTGCCAGTAGTGTGTTGTATGTTTGATGTATGATTGCTCCGTTGCAAGGATCGTGAACCTTGTCGCTTGTACATATTTTGACTCGCAGGTGATGGAGGAGAAGGCCCAGAGCAATGAACTCAGTGTAACCAATGGCACGGAGCGAACGAACGGAACCGAGTTCTCCATAACAAGTACAATTGCAAGTATTTTACTCTCATGCACAATAATGTTTTCACGCTAGTCTCGCAAATATATTTTGGTACATGCATCGCATGGAAATAAAGTAAGCTTATGATAAACATGTACTAGCATTTCAACATACTATTATCTCCATCATCATGGTACAGTCACCTCAACATACGGTATTTTTCCATCAGGGGGGCTTCGAATTTCTCACTCGCCCTCCCTCCCTGGCAAACTTAATTGCTTCACAAATGCTTGTTTTGCTTGGAAATATGCAGAAGCTGCGGAACAAAGATGCTTGAAAGGTCCAATGAAAACATCAAGGCATACTCTACTGTACCTTTCGTACTTATTTGAGGGGCGCGCGTCCCATATTCTAGCAGTGATCCCTAATCATTTCGCACGAGTGGTCCATAACCTCTGGGGATGCGGGGTGCGGGGTGCGGGGTGCATGCGGGGTGCAGGTTGCGGGGTTGACCCCGGGGCACCTACTCTTGCCCAACAGGTAGACGGCCGACTGCACTTTGATTGCAAAGCAGCAGATCACCGAAATGTCTGTAGGTGCAGCAGCCATCTGCTCGTGTCTTTAGCCAACTGTGTTTCAGCTCAGATAAGCTGTCCAATTCCACCTGCCACAAGCTCCACAGCTGCATGTTCTACTTATCCTACCAGGACACTCACACTGGTGTTATTACCTCTATTATCTCCTCTTTTTGTATGCATGGAAATCATTGTCACTCTGGTTTACCTCTCCTAGCCAACCATCCACTTGTTCACAGTCTGGTTCAGGCCCTATGCAGACTCTTTGCCTCCACCACTGCACTTCGGCTCTTCTTGTTGAGTCCCCACTCCAAACGCCGTAACACTGGGAACTCTCACATTCTCTACACTCTCGTGTGTGTAATAGCAGTAATTAACAAGTTACCACTCTGCAAGGATTTTAGGGGGCTGACAACGTATTAACCCTTGTATTTACTCGGTTCTTGTTGCATGTATGCGTGCAGGGCTTTACACGAAATGTTGATTTCAATCCAGACAAGTACAACGTTCGCATGTGGTTGACATTTGAGGAGTACAGGGATATGCCCTTCAGGTGTGTGTGGGTTTCAACTTTTGTAGCTTCTCTGCACACGAACATGCTTTATGATGACAACAGGGTGCTTGTCTCTATAGTTTGCAGCCGCTGGTGGTTACAATGACTGAAGGACACATCCCCTAATTCATGCCTAGTGATTCATCCCTTGAAGTTTGTGTGCATTTATAATTGAATTGTTTCTTGCTGATGCTGAAATCCTTCGCCCACAAAGGGCAACGGCTCTGATATACACCAAAGGCCTGGGGGGTGCCATCCCAATTCCAGTATCTGGAGTTCTCAACGGCCGCTTCTCCAATGCTCGGTTCTTTGTGGACAACACGGTTAGGCCTGAATGTGGTGGACCAACTCCTGCAGATATTACTCGTAAGCTATGTTTCTAACTGATCATTTTTGTAGTAGGTGAGAGCTGGCAAAGGTTTCTCGAGATGCTGGGACACCACCTACTACGTTTTGGGGTTGAGGGTTTTAGGGTTTAGGGTTGGCTGGGCTTCTGATACCGAACCAGTCTTAAAAAATGTATACATTTTGCTACAAATACATGATCTGTCAAATCTCCTCAGGGCCCCGCCCTACGTACTATACGTACACAGCTCGATAGGTAGGTAGGTTTGTTCATATCCCCCATCAGACCGCTGTGCCTTCCCAGTTAGCTGTGTAGGTTCCACCGTTTCCTATAGATGATACAACGTAATCCCCAGACATGTTTTCACAATTTTCCTGATTCCATCAGAGACTGTTGTATTGCTGAATGAATCTCAGAGGAGGTGGATCTTGGGCTTGAACCCTACCTCCTTCCGCAATGCCCAGGACTACTGCTCAAACCATGGTGCGTGTGTTTTGCATCAGGAATCACAGTAGATTCTTAAGTCCATAATCACACCAGTTTTACTATTGGTGTTCCACCACTGCAACAGTGGTGCATAATATTGTAACCGTTGCAAGGTGGACCGTATTCCGACCTACCGGGTGCGTGTTTCAACCGGCCCAGATAGCTCGTAGGCAGGTGCATCATCTCATCAGTCATATATACCAAGTACTGCACACCCGCCCTCCATCACCCGGGGGGGGAGGGGCACGCAGCCATACCGGCCTCTACTTACCAGCGCGCCAGGATTGCCTCTCCTGGAAACCGCGCTAGACCCGCCTAATCTCACGGCGGTGAGGAGACGGGGATTCAAAACCGCCGATCTCTATCTAGACAGAATGCCAGGGTCTTTCCCATTAGACGACCCTGCATGTTGTTGACAAACCAGGAAAGGCCAAGGGCCGAATCCTCTCTCAACACACATTAGCACTGTGCATTCATGTATGTTCATGGAGAATTCCGAAGGGTTCCCGAAAGAGCCCGACGATCACCCCGCCCGCGATTTAAACCACAAGCTCTGTTAGTTGTGTAGCTATTCGCCCACCGCCATTCAAATTGTGCCCCCACCCTATTCAATCGCTCGTTGCGTCCCCTCCAATCTAATAATTTATCTTCATTACATTCAGGTGGAAACCTCATTTCCCTAAACAGTGCAACGAAGACCACCACCCTACTGAAACTCATCCATGTAGGTTTTATCGATGAGCCCTGACATGAGTGGACTGTTGCTGTTGTTGTAAGAACATTACATATTCAAACTGCTTGATTTGTTGTTCTTTTGGGACCATGCCTGCTTATTTCTTATTACTTAAGCTGTTCAGGAAGGGGTACAAAGTAAGGTTCGGATCCTTTCCAGTTTGTCCAAATCTTCCTGGTTCACGAATTCACGGGCGGTTCATCGCCTTCGGTACGTCTGCAGGCACGTCCAGAGATCAGGCAGAAGGCCTTCACGTCCAACCTTTGGGCAGGCGCCGTAACCGATTTGGCCACCCGCAGATGGAAATGGTTAGATGAATCAAGTACATGGGGATTTGATGAAGCGGACAAGTAAGTGGGCTGATAATGTTGCAACTGTGCGCAGGATTGAGGTCTCCCATGCACACTTTATTTGCACCCTTTCCTCCTGCTTAGTTATTCCTCCTGCTTAGTTATGACCCACCTTTGAAATGTTCAAAAGGTGAATTATCTGTTATTCACCATTTAAGCTGACCACTGTGATACGGCAAACGCGATTTTCCACTCACTAGCTCTGAACACACAGTTCACCGCGCTGTAGGCACCATCCGCCCGGAAATGGCCCGCTGGAAAGCGAACATTTGCCCCACCACACCCCATGAAAGCAGCGTCAAACTGAGCTGTGGAGACGATGGCGATGTGCTCGATCAGTCGCACGCGGTTGACGACATAGACGACAATACCAGCTGAAAGACAGTGCTGCATCCTGCCCAGCAATATTTATGCGGCACATGTGGCAAAGTTTGCGGCACAGAGAAGCAGCACGTCGACAACAATCGGACAGAACGTGACGAATGTTCCGACCGTGGCGCAGCTCGGCTTGCTTCACAGCTTGGGTGCTCGAGCCTGTTCATGCACCGAAGCGGCTGTCAAATTAACAGCGAGGTTACGGACCTCAAAAGAAAATCTGCCGAGGATGATGTAAAGAAACCTTCTTATCCAAAAATAAGAAACACCGCTCGCTGTTGTTGGTCCCGTGTACACTAATGTAGGCACGATGCGAAGCTTGCTTACCTAACGGCAAACCGTTCATCATCCGCTATACTAATAATTCGCAATATTTGTCATACTAATTGTCCTCCATTGCAAGGTATTTTTGGTTTAGCGACAAACATTTGTATGCGCACAAACGGACAAAGTAAGAAGAAGTATGAGGCATTGATAGGGCTGCTACTGCATCGTGAAAACAAGAAGCCATCATTGGCATAACGTGTCTGCTGCACAATCCACTACCTTTCACCTAGCTGTTCCTACTTATTCCCATGCACGTATTCGCATATAGTATGCATGACTGTGCTCCCCTCGCTCATTCTGTGTACGTACCCGCTGCTGGCGCTTCTACAACTTACCGCCTACCTACGCACTCGGTCACCTATGGAACCAGCATCTGGAGCAATTGGGATCCCCGCCCAGCCTTGCGGGGCAGCTCTTCCTGCCTGTCCTTCACCAACAGCTCAGGAACCTGGTCAGACTTGAGGCCATGTGACAGCTCTCCTGCTAGCAACCTTGCATTTGTGTGTGAGGTAAAGATATCAGGCAAGTTGCGTGCCCATGCGTATGAAGTCTGAAGCGTATATTCACATACACTCGATACCATTTCGTTGATACAATTGTTTGCAATTGTTGCAACCGAAACCAATTGCATTCATCTGTAGGTAGGGGTGCCTGGTACTTAGTGTGCACTTTGTTCACCGAGCTTTTTAGTCAATGTTGTATCTCTATCCCCCAAGAGACAACGTTAACTATCTTCTTACCCCCGCCTGCCTTGCATGTATGTAGGATGTGGTCTTGGCCGCGCTGGAACTCCTCCTAACAAATGCAGGATGTGCAACGGTCAGTACGAGTACGCCAACCTACCTCGCTTGCCGGAATGTCTACGTTGCACGGCCCCAGGAGTTGTCAAAGACTTGGATGGTAATGGTCTCAATGAAGCATGCGTTTGCCGCAAAGGCACTGCAGGTGCGTCGAAAGCTGCTGGTGTTTACCATAATGGTACGCAGCAATACTGGTACAAACATCCCGTGCTTTTAATGTACCAGTACGGATAACCAACGTATACATATAATACATAACATGGTTTAACACATGGACGGATGCACCCTGCACGGACGAGCGGATTGGACTGGAACACTGAAATGACTGTGCATGTATGTATGGCTGCCTGCAATTTACATCACTAATACCACCACCATGATCGGTTCGTATGTATGTGCTGCATAAAATCGTTTTAGTGCAGTTGCAGTGAGCACTCGAACATTGTTTTGGGCGGGGCCCCAGCGCGAAGCGCGTTCGGGGGGCCCCGCCCGATAGGATTGCCCATGTCCGTATGTCCGTATGTCCGTGTGTCCGTGTGTCCGACGACCATGCTCGCGAGCACCGCTCGCTTCCCGCTGTTCGCTGCAAAATAATATGTATCTGCCTAGTGCTTATGATGATATTCATGGCTACTCCGCTGATTCTTTATTACGATTCCGCTAAGTGGTACTATTCATCATCAGCTTGCGAGCAGACCTTGCACGAACCTTCACGAACGCTGGCGACGTTGTCCCGCCCATTCTTCAGCGCATTCATCATTCCTCACTTACCACTGCTCTTTGTGCTGTGCCGATTGTTGAGGTCGGTGAACGGGTTAAAATCGCTCGCCGCTTTCGACTTTCGTTGGGCCGTCGTGTTGTGAGGCGCACACCTCGCTCTCCATTAATGACCGACTATTTTCGCTCCCGAAAGCTTATGGTATGCCTATGGACTGCAGCCTTGTTACAGACCAGCTTCCTCCCGACCTGCCACACATCGCTCGACTGCAAGGCAGTACACCAGTATGGCACGCTTGTCGCATTGTCGGTTGCTTATCTAATAGTATAACGGTGCGACTTTGCGTACTCTGCGCGTTCATGTTGCGATTCATCGTATTTCATGTTGCTTACCGCTTCAGTACTGTCGTGTGAATTCTGTTTAAACCACTGGCTTTCGTTTTATATATCCTTCTGGATGCTCTTCAGTCGCATGCGGTTCTTACCTCGCTGATGTTCGTCACATGCTTCAACCGTCATTTTCAGGCGCTACGCAGTTATTTTTACGTGACAGTGATTAGTGTATTGTTAGATCATATAACATCTAATATTCAAACGGTGCGGCTTAGCCTGCCTGAACTGCGCGCTCCTGTTGCGATGAATCGTTTTGCATGTTCCGACATAGCTTCAACTTGCTTTCCACATCTGTATTGTCATTTATTTCTACACGACTGGCATTCGTTTTTAAATTCCTTCTCGATGCTTTTCAGTCGCATGCGCTTCTTAGCTCGCTGAATGTCATGTATGTTACGTACTTGTGGCCCTGTTCGTCACATCATTCAACCGTCATTGTCAGGCGCTGCGCAGCTCTTTTTACGTCGCAATAATATTGACCGTGTGGGTACATGATGGTGCATCGCGGTGTGCGTGCTTGATAATGCTTGCAGCTCTTTCCCTTGTGCGGATCAGGCTCTGTGATTCATTCGCAACTACTCACTGTCCGACGTTACTGTCCGCACGACTGTGTAATAATGTCTTTGGAGCACTACGTATGAACCCTTCCGCATACTTCCTGTTGGATAGCGTCGCGGCTCGGAATAACACGGCTACTGTTTGTTTCGTGATCAACTTTCCAACCGCTTGCACGCCTCCTTAACAGCCTTCATAACACTCTTCCAATGAACGGGCTCTCCAAAGTCTCCAAAGCCGCATTCCCACATTGTCATGGCAGCTTGCCTTCCATCGTTGTGGTGGGGCACCACAACGGTGAATTGCAAACTGCCATGATAGTGTACTTGCATCATGCAAGTGCATCCTCATGTGTAATATTAATATGCCTGCTTGCACAGTGCGTGGTATCATATATCGATATCCTTCCTTCCTCTGCTTTCCTTTCATGTCCGCCATGTGCCTCTTCTTCATCCTCTTCATCCTCTTAATTCATCCATCACAGCACTGACTCGTCATGCCAGGGGGGGTCGACAGGGGGGGTTCCCCCATGTCCATTAAGGGGGGGTGCGGGGGGGATTAGCCCCCCCGCGGAACCCCTTTTTCATCCCTGCGTGGATAGTCTTTCTAATGGGGCGGGGGCTGTTATTATTATCATTATCTGCTACAGTAATTTGCTTTGTTTGTCATATTGATTGTCCTTTATAGCACGGTATTCTTGGTTTGGCTGAAAATAATTTCTTTGCGCACAAATGGTCAAAGTAAAGCTCCGCGGTCTCCATGGACCCGAGTCAACATCCACCCAACGGCTCTCGCGCTCATGTTTGTTGCAACAGGTACCGCTGCTGATTACTTGGATTAGGAATGGGCGCCGCGTGCTAAATTGAACTTCCATAGTGTTCTGATGTTTATTTGAACATCAAAATGGCCAGTTTGCGGTAAGCACGGTGACCCGTACATGACCCGTGCTCGAGCAAGGGTAAAAATAATGTACGGTGCACCGTGGCTTACCCCTTGCTCGAGCAAGGGCACACAAATATTCTTCATTTGAGACAGCACAAGTGCAAATGAATATAAAATTCAATTTTATATTATTGTGGATGTTTGGGGCACAAATAGACACAAGGGTGGGACAAACAACCCGACCCTGCAGCGGCCTGAGCAAGGGGCCGTGCGTGACCCGTGCTCAGGGTGTCGCGGCCGCGATCTAGGCCCCCGACGCGCCGCTCGGGCCCGGCAACAGGCGCAAATGCGCTCCCTCGCCCCTGCGCAGCCGTGAAGTCCCTAGCCGCGCCCAGGCGACCCCGGCGCGGGAGCCCTGGGACCCTGCCGTACACCTGGCGTTCGCAGCCCTTGCTCAGGACCGGCGCGGCCTTGGGGCCGCGCCCGACGTGCCCGACCGCTCCTGCGCATGCCCCGGCACCTGCCTGCCGCGGCGGGGCGCCGGCGGCGTCGCGGCGCGTCGCCAAAACGGGCCGGCTCGCCCGCGGCAACCTGAGCAAGGGGCCGTGTGTGACCCGTGCTCAGGGTGTCGCGGCCGCGATCTAGGCCCCCGACGCGCCGCTCGGGCCCGGCAACAGGCGCAAATGCGCTCCCTCGCCCCTGCGCAGCCGTGATGTCCCTAGCCGCGCCCAGGCGACCCCGGCGCGGGGGCCCTTGAACCCTGCCGTACACCTGGCGTTCGCAGCCCTTGCTCAGGACCGGCGCGGCCACGGGGCCGCCGCCCGACCTGTATGATTATGCGGACCACTGGGACGTGTCAGAACGGAAATCTGATCAGACACGGCGATGGGGCGGGCCTTGGGGCACATCGCACGTCCCAGCCTGTTCCCATGCCCCCCTGCTGGGATGCAACCTAGCCCCAGGACGGCCCGCCGCCGAGCCGCATAGCCACACCCGCCATCCCAGGGCTGTGGTATGACTATGCGGACCACTGGGACGTGTCAGAACGGAAATCCGATCAGACACGGCGATGGGGCGGGCCTTGGGGCACATCGCACGTCCCAGCCTTTCCCATGCCCCCCTGCTGGGATGCAACCTAGCCCCAGGACGGCCCGCTGCCGAGCCGCATAGCCACACCCGCCATCCCAGGGCTGTGGTATGACTATGCGGACCACTGGGACGTGTCAGAACGGAAATCCGATCAGACACGGCGATGGGGCGGGCCTTGGGGCACATCGCACGTCCCAGCCTTTCCCATGCCCCCCTGCTGGGATGCAACCTAGCCCCAGGACGGCCCGCTGCCGAGCCGCATAGCCACACCCGCCATCCCAGGGCTGTGGTATGACTATGCGGACCACTGGGACGTGTCAGAACGGAAATCTGATCAGACACATTTATGGCACCATCATCTAGATTTGCCTTTCTGTCTTGCCAGATGAATACAATTTAACAACATATATTAATTCAAAGCTTTAAAATGTAAAGGGATAGCATAGCGAGTACCAACAAGTTCTCCAGTTCCGATGGCCGAAGTCCGGGTCTCACCACGACTTTTTTGCACCCTGCTTTTGCCTTATATTTGCTTTGAAGCTATTGATGGCAAACTTTAGAGGTTCACGTCTGCTGCGGGCGTGCAACTAAAGGGCTGCTTGCTTGCCGACGACGGACCAAACAACTACAGTTTCACGGCAAAACAAGAATGCTTGTAGCTTGCTTTTTTGATATCTGCTGGACAGACGGATGTGGTAGTGCGAGAGGCGTCTATCGTTACGATTGTAATGCAGATGCGGTGACCGCCGTTGGCGGCGCGCATACTGCAGGTCGGATTCGGGGCTACCCTACCTGCTTGAGCTTGCTCAATCTATGCACGCTGATCTACCTTTAACATCAACGACATCCTCAATGGCACCCTTTCACTCTCTCACACTCTTCCGCAGTAACAAAGTTTCCGTTGTAAGGTAAACGGCCTGTACGGATTGTAGGGGGCCCCGCCTTTTTTCCGGCTTCAAGGAAGCCGACCCCTTACTTGTCGCTGACTACAGTGACAAACAACCACCACTAATGAGCACATCCTCATCGTTTTGCTTTTGCAGGCGATCCTACAACGGCCATTGGCTGCACACCGTGCCTCGGCAACATGTACGCCGACATCGAGGGCCTCACTGCATGTAAAGTCTGCCAGCAGGGCATCGCAGGCAACACCAGCATGTCGAGGGATTTCAGCTTCCTCGATGATGGGAACCCTGGTAACATAGTATGCCTGCCTAGCCCACCACCAAACAGACCTCCGTCTCCACGACGCTTACCCCCACCTCGCAAGACATCTGGCCGCCACCGTCAGCTCCTCGATGTTTTGAATTCATTCAGCAATAATAGCAGTAGCCTTGGCAGCAAGGCCGTGAAGAAGGTGACCACATCACCCAAGGCAAGGGTAAACGATGCCCTTTCAATGCATAAAAGCAGCAAGACGAAAGCTGGAGACGAAGTTCGCCAGCGCTGGCGCATGATTCTTTCTGACAACTGGTACTCCTCCTCAAGATTGCCGACGGCCTTGTACGACTCGACGTGCACGACACTGCTTGTGAATTTGTCGGGTGCGTGCCATCTTCATGTGACACATAGTTAGCCACCATATACGCATGTGGCCCATGGCTTTATTCCATAAATCTCTCGGTATGCAAAGATATCTCTCGGTATGCAAAGATATCTCTCGGTATGCAAAGATGTATTGCTTGCTATCTAGTCGTCCTTGAACACAATCAATGATTGAATGATTTCACTTCACTTGTCAATAAACACTGATAGAATAATGATTCGATAGATTGGAAATGGATCGCTGAGGTAGTCTATCCCTAATGGTTATTTGTGTGGGTACACACAATCGTTGCATCGATCCCCGCCTGCCATGTCTCGCTTTTCACCCCACCAGCGTATTGTCAGTTCTGTGAAGTATACGTTGCTGCTTGTATGTGCGGTGATTTTCAGGTTTACGCGCACGTAACTCCAGTGCATGCCATACGCTAGTCAAGGCTAATGCGGCTGTGGCCCAACAGACGTCGCCAACTGCAGCTGACTGCCCTTCAAACACAACGGTGTTCGAATGCCTATCGGTGTGTTCATGACTCTGTGTTGAAACCGAGGGGTTGCTTGTGTTTACTGTGTTGGGTGTTCATTCATCAAATCGAATGTTTCCATGCAGTTGGCCATGAATAATTGGTTCCAACATAGTTGATATGAACCGTGCATGGCTCCTTTCGTATGTTCAATATGTGTGTGGCGTGTGTGTATGTACACTCGCGAGCAGGAGGCGGCCCCCTTCGTAACCCGCATGGTTGAAAGACGGTGTTGTGCACAGCTGGCCAATGTGGTGGAGCTGTTTCGCCCACCTGCCGCAGCGTGTCTCACATCTAACTTCTTGCCGTTCAGGTGATATATATAGTAGTGCTCTGTTTAAATGCAACTATAGATAATCACCATCACTGTCGCCTAACCATCCTAATAATAATGTCGCCTAACATTTCAGCTACTTCCTTATTCATCACGCACCCAGACGCATGTGTGCCTCCTAATAATGAATCAGCATCATCCTGCCTCGCTTTATTTATCATCGTAACCTGCAATGTACGCGTCAACGCAGGTACACGTTCGGGTTTTACCATGTGGCCGCCAAGTGTGAAGACCATGTCATGCTACTGAACGGTTGGCCTGACGGTAGCTCGGGCAGGTGGGTTTGCGTGCTTTACTACATACGTATCTCACTTTAATCCCGCCCCGTACTTGCTGGGAGTTGGGCGTGAGGGGAGTGTGGTGAGGTGGGATGTTGAAGCTACACTGTACGTATGTGCATACGGTCATTGATTGTAGCTCGTTATATATAACTAAAGCCTCCACGGCATGCCTGGGGGCTTTGGTCTGGCAAGGGACGACGGGACGAGACGGTGTGTGATGCTGTAGAACTTGTTGGTTTGTACTCGGTATGCTATCCCTTTGCATTTTTTAAAATTGCTTCAATACATATTGTTGATTTGTATCCTCATACTGGTAATAAGCGCACGGTTTCACTTTTTTCCCAGTCGTCACCACTCACTACTGTCCATCCGCCAGGGGAATGCTCGACCGGTCACACCAAACAATACATACATCTAAATGCCACCTACTGTTAGCAGTGTCAATGTAATTGATCGTCGATGTGCAGTTATCGATATCCATGAGCACTATCGATATGTGCACTATGCTGGCCTGACAGCAGCTCTGGAAGGCGCGCGCATGTTCTGTGGTAAACGCTTAGCAAGCATGTGCGCCGTTCATGCTGCACGCGTTAATACATTGCCTGGAGCGATCCCTGTGGTAGGTGATACATGCGTGCGAATGTAAGTGCCAAACTAATAATCATGCATGTACTATCCGAGCGACAAACCAACTAACACGGCGACAAGCAAGGTACCACATGCGCGATTGGTTTATTCATTACGGCGCAGCTAGGACGGAAGTGTATACCTTAGTATGCAAAGTTATCGCAACATGTTCATTCGTGTACGAGTATCGCAACATGCTTCTTTATCTATTTGTCCCTTCATTCATTCGTTCATGCATGCTCGAAAGATAAACCCGCTGGATGAAAATTGGCCTATTGCTCCACGTGCTCGGAAATCAACATTTTACACTTTCGTTTCGGTGGACATGAAATGTTGGTACATTAGTAACTGCGGCATGCACGCATTCGTATGTACACATCGATTACAGGGTGGAGATTTTCCATAATGGACAATTTGGAACTGTGTGCGATGACAGCTGGGACGATGACGATGCCCGTGTTGTCTGCCGAGAGTTAGGCTACGATGGGGGCTACGCCGAGTGGGGCGGCGCATTTGGCCCTGGATATGAGTGGCAGCCCATATGGATGCACAGAGTGGGCTGTCGAGGAAATGAGTCGCGACTGGCAGAATGCCCCATGTACCGGAACCAATGGGGGTTGCATACGTGCTCGCACTGGGAGGACGCAGGTGAGCACGTTCATGCAGTCGCTGCTGGTCACATATAAAACATTATGTCTTTTTCTGTCTTTATTTCCGCTGCTACTTTTATCTATCTGGGACATTTGCTTGGTGCAGCACTTGCCTACCTATGTATCTATCTAGCACCTGAAACGTTCATCAGCCAGGCTCACGACGACTGCATCGCAAACATTACTAGGGGGCAAACTTGCTGAAACATTTTTTATTATTTGCTTGTCATCATGCCATGTATGATACATGTACATATGTTCATCGTTCCTTCATTTCTGCTTGCTTCACCGATCGATCCATTATTCAGGTGTAACGTGCTTCAAGTGTCCGGATTGTCCTGCGGAGGGCAAGCCCCGTCTGGCGTTGAATCGGACATCAGCCGTCACCGCCCCGGCTCCAGGGCGGGGTTCAGTTCCGACCTGGGCCGCCGGGCGGCTGGAAGTGTGGCATAACCTGAACTGGGGCACAGTGTGCTCCGATTGGTGGCACAGAGTTAACACCGAGGTGTCCTGCCGCGCACTGGGATTCCACACCGGCTGCGTGATAGATCCGGGAAGCTTTACCGTCAGTCAGACAGCATCGGTGAGCTAGCTATCTACGTCCTTACGTGTATGTATGTACATATAAATGTGAATATGCTGTGTACGCCACGTACATAAACACTTGGTTTTTTGTTTATACATATAGATAGCGCCCCCCCCCCCGGCATGCACGCCACACACTTGGCGAGGAACTGCACACAGACGGCAGCACGATGCCTGATAACCTAAACGAAATGCACGGCATTTTTTAACATCCGCCATTGAAGTTACACAGCATATCAAGGAAGCCCTTTATTTGTTGACCTGTCTTCTTTCCAATATTGGAGAAGCAAGGTCCACTGTTATGTATGTTAATATATATGTACCGAAATATTAAACATGACCAATACTTAATCAATCGTTAGTGCCGAGGAATACAAGAGCTGAGCGATTTCGTGTGTGTGCTACGTACGGCTGCGTTTATTTTGTGATATTTGTGAAAGCAATAGATAGCAATCGAGCTGACCTTGCTTGGCCTGTCACAACACCTATATATTCGGTACTCGGTTCCACCTTTTTACAGTCCATGCATACAAAATCGCAGTTTTGCACAAATACACGATCTTGCTTATTGCTTATGAAGATATATCATATTATTGCCGTTTATCCCTTCTGCTAATCAAACTACCCTCCTTGCAAATGCGACCCTCCCTGGCAGAGCGAGCCAGCTTGCACCTCAAGAAATGTCGCGAGCCTGTTTGCGCCTGCTGCACCCGACAAATCCATTTGGCTTGATAACGTGGACTGCTACGGTGATGAAGCAGGACTGGCGGCATGCGAGCGCAATGCTTGGGGTTACCATGACTGCAATCACAACCAGGACGTTTTCATCAAGTGCACCAACCACATGCAAGGTACACTCGATAGCAACCAAGCAACCCAGTATACGCAGTTAGCTATCAAGGTTGCAACCATAAAGTTTCAGGTTTGTTCATTCGATCAATTTAGGTCGTGACTAATGGTTGAGAACTGCGAAGTCCCGCTTGTGAAGCCCGGCTCTTGAGTTGGGCCCTATCCAGTATACTTACTATACCCCAGCTGTAAGTGGCCTTATGCCACGGTTAGATATGGCCGGAGCCGGGGCCGGGGCCGGGGCCGGGGCCGGGGCCGGGGCCGGGGCCGGGGCCGGGGCCGGGCCGGGGCCGGGGCCGGGGGGGGGGGGGGGGGCCGGGGCCGGGGCCGGGGCCGGGGCCGGGGCCGGGGCCGGGGCCGGGGCCGGGGCCGGGGCCGGGGCCGGGGCCGGGGCCGGGGCCGGGGCCGGGGCGGGGCCGGGGCCGGGGCCGGGGCCGGGCCGGGGCCGGGGCGGGGCCGGGGCCGGGGCCGGGGCCGGGGCCGGGGCCGGGGCCGGGGCGGGCCGGGGCCGGGGCGGGGCCGGGGCCGGGGCCGGGCCGGGGCCGGGGCCGGGGCCGGGGCGGGGCCGGGCCGGGGCCGGGGCCGGGGCCGGGGCCGGGGCCGGGGCCGGGGCCGGGGCCGGGGCCGGGGCCGGGGCCGGGGCCGGGGCCGGGGCCGGGGCCGGGGCCGGGGCCGGGGCCGGGGCCGGGGCCGGGGCCGGGGCCGGGGCCGGGGCCGGGGCCGGGGCCGGGGCCGGGGCGGGGGGCGGGCGCGCGGGCGCGGGGGCGGGCGCGCGGGCGCGGGTGGGCGGGCGCGCGGGCGCGGGTGGGCGGGCGCGCGGCGCGGGTGGGCGGGCGCGCGGGCGCGGGTGGGCGGGCGCGCGGGCGCGGGTGGGCGGGCGCGCGGGCGCGGGTGGGCGGGCGCGCGGGCGCGGGTGGGCGGGCGCGCGGGCGCGGGTGGGCGGGCGCGCGGGCGCGGGTGGGCGGGCGCGGGCGCGGGGGGCGGGGCGCGGGCGCGGGTGGGGGCGCGGGCGCGGGCGCGGGCGCGGGCGCGGGCGCGGGCGCGGGCGCGGGCGCGGGCGCGGGCGCGGGCGCGGGCGCGGGCGCGGGCGCGGGCGCGGGCGCGGGCGCGGGCGCGGGCGCGGGCGCGGGCGCGGGCGCGGGCGCGGGCGCGGGCGCGGGCGCGGGCGCGGGCGCGGGCGCGGGCGCGGGCGCGGGCGCGGGCGCGGGGCGCGGGCGCGGGCGGGCGGACGCGGGTGGGCGGGCACTGGCTACGTAAGGCTAGGGCTAAATGTGGTTGTATATGGCTAGGAAATGCTCCAGATCGTCCTAGCATTAAATTTGTATTATTGCCGCAGGTTTTACTCGGCTGGTGGATGGAAGAGATGTTCTACAAGGTCCCGCCAGTGTAACAGGGCGGCTGGAAATCCTCATCAACAACACGTTTCATAGCTTCTGCACTGACAACTTTACGGATCGCGACGCCAGGGTTGCATGCCGTGCCTTGGGCTGGGCTGAAGGTGTTATCACGCTTGACAATGTTACAGACTTCATCTCGCCGCTGGGTGTGCCTCCCGTGCCTTGGGTAAGTAAAAGCTATTGAGTGACATGCTTACACCGTATGGATGGGGTGCTACACCGGGGGCGCCTCGCCGTACACATGCCGTACAGATGAGTACCGGGCAGGCTGCTGACGAGGCAACGCTGACAATTGAGCAACGCGGTCATAGTGCGTGCATGTAGTGAAGGTGTACGGAGAAGTGCGGCGCAAGTGAGTGTAGATCGTGCGAACAGTCTTTTCATTCGTCCTTAAAAGATTTTGTTCTAGCTACCGCCAAAATTAGCCTTAATGCATGCAACCGTGTAACCTGACTCCCATCCACCAATCCATGTGCCTGATGTGCATGCGTCCAGGTTGTCAAGTGCAACGGTACCGAGAATGACATACAGAGTTGCATCAGGAACCCCGCTGGAGCGCAGCAGCCGCTGTGTCCCAATGGGCGTCGGTCTTATGTCAATATTCATTGTTTCAGTAAGATGTTTGGATGGAACTGAACACAAGCAATTGCCCATATGCCTTGATTGCCATGTCTGACAGTAGAATGGATTCATTGTCTCATGTATTTTATACATCATGAATCATCGTTACAGCGTACCCCAAATGGATCAACGGTGTATACCAGGGCAAGCCGCCCCAGCAGGCCCCACCGACAGAGCAGCAAGACCCCCCCATACCTCATCGTCTTAAACAAAAGCACACCGGGTCGTGGCCTTACCCAGTCAGACACCGAACGAAGCAAGCAGCGGCGCACAACGGGGCAACATTGCAGACATACGTACAGACATACTAGACATACGTACGTAATAAATAAAGTGGTGCATGTCTGTATGGACGTCGGGGTTCTACTGGTTCTGCATGTATACATCATCAACGCGATCCCAATATTCATAGGTGTATTGTATTCCCGTTGATTTGTTGCCCCCGTTGTTTGCAATTCCCGTAAATAGTTGAATGAATGAACTCGATATCGTTCCGATTCCGTCAGGCATCCTTATTATATAAATTATACTAACAATAACAATAATAATAGTAGTAAGAATAAATTTTGCTTCGCCAGTGCGTCCGACCGACCAGCGCTCAAGCGCTCACTTGCTCATCATGCCCGTCATTATTGCTTACACACGAACACGCTACGTGTATACATTATATACATACACTCCTGGTTGTCGTGCTGGGCGCTGGAGACCAACAGAGGGCGTAAGGGGAGGCATACACACGCAGTGTCCCTAGCTAGAGAACAGCGGATCTATCTGTCTAATCTGTCGTTGCTGAGGGGTCGGGGTTTTAGGGTTAGGGTTAAGGTCAGGTCGAGGCTTGAAATACATGTTTTGCTGGTTGTACCGTGTACGACATCACTCGCGCGGAGGAGGGCTCTTCTCGATTCATGCTGGAATTCATGGCCTGGGACCCAGCTCGTACTCGTTGGCAAGGCTCTTGGAGTACTACTTGGAGCGCATGTCAACCCACTGCAACTCAATCGTTCATAAATTGTTCTAATCGTTCCCTTTGGACTGTCTGTAGTGGTCTCCTTGCTTTCCTGCTTGCTACCTAGTACGTACGTGCATTCGACATTCGCGTGCTGCAATCGGGCGCAGCCGGCGAAACTTCCTGTTAAGGCATTTTAGGATTCCTCGGTAGTCTTCAAAGCCAGTGCGGCGGGGGAACCCGGTAACGTGGTCGCTCCGCACGGCAGCGGGCCTATCTGCAAATCAAGACGTGCACAGGCGAACGGCTTACCACCATTGTTGCCCAGATGCACGTACATAGCTCCATTGCATATACCTACTTGACATACAGAAGTGCCAGGGTTCTACCCAGAGCTAGCTCCGCCCTCCGCCTGTTCATCAGTTATATATGTGCTGCTACTGTGCACACCCAGACCCATCGCCGCCGCCACCGCCACCACCGAGACCGCCGCCACCGTCACCACCATCACCATCGCCGCCGCCACCGCCACCACCGAGACCGCCGCCACCGTCACCACCATCACCATCGCCGCCACCACCGTCTCCACCATTGCCGCCGCCACCGTCACCACCGCGGCCTCCCCCACCGCCTCCACCACCGGTACCACCACCACCAGCACCGCCACCACCGCCGCCACCGCCACCAAATGGTAAGAATAGTATTACTCATGCCGCATGATCGCCTAAATTATAATGAATGTCAAAGTCATTGGTAGCTGGCCCGACAAGTACGGGAACGGTAATTATATCGACATTATCGTTACTCCAGACCCTAGATGTCTCTGCACTGCCACATGCATGCGTCATTCTAGCAAATGTGCACAAAGAAAGCTTGAAAGGCACAATCTAGAAATGTATCAAGATTGTGTTTCATTTTTATATTTGGGCAAACGCACCCTGCCTCACATGTTGGTTGCCGATTACGTATCATTGACAGATCGGTCCTGTGTTGCAGCGGACGTTTGCCTGCAATCTCCCAACAATCTCGATGTATTGGGATCTTTTCCGGGACGTCCTTGCGGCAATGAATGGTTCATCCGCGGCTACAGGACAACAGATCTCAGGTATGTACTGGCTGTCTACTTGTCTGCCTGCCTACCTGCCTCTTATGTCAATCTGTCTATCTGTCTGTCAGGCGGGCGGGCAAGCGGGCGAGCTGTCTGTCTGTCTGTCTGTCTGTCTGTCTGTCTGTCTGTCTGTCTGTCTGTCTGTCTGTCTGTCTGTCTGTCTGTCTGTCTGTCTGTCTGTCTGTCTGTCTGTCTGTCTGTCTGTCTGTCTGTCTGTCTGTCTGTCTGTCTGTCTGTCTGTTCTGTCTGTCTGTCTGTCTGTCTGTCCTGTCTGTCTGTCTGTCTGTCTGTCTGTCTGTCTGTCTGTCTGTCTGTCTGTCTGTCTGTCTGTCTGTCTGTCTGTCTGTCTGTCTGTCTGTCTGTGTCTGTCTGTCTGTCTGTCTGTCTGTCTGTCTGTCTGTCTGTCTGTCTGTCCTGTCTGTCTGTCTGTCTGTCTGTCTGTCTGTCTGTCTGTCTGTCTGTCTGTCTGTCTGTCTGTCTGTCTGTCTGTCTGTCTGTCTGTCTGTCTGTCTGTCTGTCTGTCTGTCTGTCTGTCTGTCTGTCTGTCTGTCTGTCTGTCTGTCTGTCTGTCTGTCTGTCTGTCTGTCTGTCTGTCTGTCTGTCTGTCTGTCTGTCTGTCTGTCTGTCTGTCTGTCTGTCTGTCTGTCTGTCTGTCTGTCTGTCTGTCTGTCTGTCTGTCTGTCTGTCTGTCTGTCTGTCTGTCTGTCTGTCTGTCTGTCTGTCTGTCTGTCTGTCTGTCTGTCTGTCTGTCTGTCTGTCTGTCTGTCTGTCTGTCTGTCTGTCTGTCTGTCTGTCTGTCTGTCTGTCTGTCTGTCTGTCTGTCTGTCTGTCTGTCTGTCTGTCTGTCTGTCTGTCTGTCTGTCTGTCTGTCTGTCTGTCTGTCTGTCTGTCTGTCTGTCTGTCTGTCTGTCTGTCTGTCTGTCTGTCTGTCTGTCTGTCTGTCTGTCTGTCTGTCTGTCTGTCTGTCTGTCTGTCTGTCTGTCTGTCTGTCTGTCTGTCTGTCTGTCTGTCTGTCTGTCTGTCTGTCTGTCTGTCTGTCTGTCTGTCTGTCTGTCTGTCTGTCTGTCTGTCTGTCTGTCTGTCTGTCCTGTCTGTCTGTCTGTCTGTCTGTCTGTCTGTCTGTCTGTCTGTCTGTCTGTCTGTCTGTCTGTCTGTCTGTCTGTCTGTCTGTCTGTCTGTCTGTTCTGTCTGTCTGTCTGTCTGTCTGTCTGTCTGTCTGTCTGTCTGTCTGTCTGTCTGTCTGTCTGTCTGTCTGTCTGTCTGTCTGTCTGTCTGTCTGTCTGTCTGTCTGTCTGTCTGTCTGTCTGTCTGTCTGTCTGTCTGTCTGTCTGTCCTGTCTGTCTGTCTGTCTGTCTGTCTGTCTGTCTGTCTGTCTGTCTGTCTGTCTGTCTGTCTGTCTGTCTGTCTGTCTGTCTGTCTGTCTGTCTGTCTGTCTGTCTGTCTGTCTGTCTGTCTGTCTGTCTGTCTGTCTGTCTGTCTGTCTGTCTGTCTGTCTGTCTGTCTGTCTGTCTGTCTGTCTGTCTGTCTGTCTGTCTGTCTGTCTGTCTGTCTGTCTGTCTGTCTGTCTGTCTGTCTGTCTGTCTGTCTGTCTGTCTGTCTGTCTGTCTGTCTGTCTGTCTGTCTGTCTGTCTGTTCTGTCTGTCTGTCTGTCTGTCTGTCTGTCTGTCTGTCTGTCTGTCTGTCTGTCTGTCTGTCTGTCTGTCTGTCTGTCTGTCTGTCTGTCTGTCTGTCCTGTCTGTCTGTCTGTCTGTCTGTCTGTCTGTCTGTCTGTCTGTCTGTCTGTCTGTCTGTCTGTCTGTCTGTCTGTCTGTCTGTCTGTCTGTCTGTCTGTCTGTCTGTCTGTCTGTCTGTCTGTCTGTCTGTCTGTCTGTCTGTCTGTCTGTTCTGTCTGTCTGTCTGTCTGTCTGTCTGTCTGTCTGTCTGTCTGTCTGTCTGTCTGTCTGTCTGTCTGTCTGTCTGTCTGTCTGTCTGTCTGTCTGTCTGTGGCCGGCGGGCTGCCTGGCCGGCGGGCTGCCTGGCCGGCGGGCTGCCTGGCCGGCGGGCTGCCTGGCCGGCGGGCAGGCGGGCGGGCGGGCGGGCGGGCCGGTGGGCGGGGGGGCGGGCCGGTGGGCGGATGGGCGTGCAGCATACATGTTGTTATTACTTGGTCCTCGGCCGGGAGCCACACACATTGGTTGGCCTGGTCTCCACCTTTCGACCATGCATGTATTCCAATAAACCTCATGTTCACAACACAGGTGTCCAGCAAATACATATGTCATATGGGTGCAACAAACCATGGGCTATGTATACGGATATTTTGGAGTTGTCCAGGTTAGTTAAATACGGCATTTTTGTGCATGTCATCAGTTGACATTATTGCTTACTTTGCTCGAGGAATGTCCCAATTGGCTTGAACAATTAGGGGCCCTATGGCAGCAAGGACCCCAGCTACTTGGACCCCCCTCGACGATCTGGGCAGTAGCTGGGCAGGCCAGCTACTGCCCAGTAGTGACCGTGTAGCTGGGACGTGTAATTGGTACGAGTAGCTGGGACGTGTAACTGGTACGAGTAGCTGGGACGTGTAACTGGTACGAGTAGCCTGGACGTGTAACTGGTGAGTCGGGTTCCATGTAGCGAGTGGCTGACCCGTAGCTGGGTTGAGAAGCTGGGCAGTGGCTGGCCAGTAGCTGGGGCTCGGCGGGGTCGGCTTCCTCGAAGCCGGAAATTGCTTGGGCGGGGCCCCCTACAATCCGTACAGGCCGCTTGCTTTACAACGAAAACTCTGTTACCGCGCATGGATGTGAGAGAGTGAAAGGGTGTCATTGAGGTTGTCGTTGATGTTGAAGGAGGATCGGCGTGTATAGATTGAGCAAGCTCAAGCAGGTAGCTAGGGTAGCCCCGAAACCAACCTGCAGTACGCGCCGCGCCGTTGGCGGCGGCGGTCACCGCATCTGCATTATATCGTAACGCTGGACGCCTCTGCATGTACCACATCCGTCTGTCAAGCAAGCTTGATGCATTTTTGTTTTGCCGCAAAGCAAATCGAAGCGTTACTGACGGACGGACGATTTCGTTGTGGAATCCCTCCGCCATCTTCGTTCAATTGCTGCGGAAACACGGACAGGATTGCCCCTAGGGGGCGGGGCCCCCCGAACGCGCTTCGCGCTGGGGCCCCGCCCAAAAATGTTGATACAAGTGTCCACCAGCACAGTACGTGATGGCCTAAACATGATGTACACACAAGTAACGACCGTTAGTTGGTGTATGCACATCTCGCTTGTTTCGCCAAACAGGTCTCCCTGATGTGCGGCAATGGCGCCACCTCAATCGGACCCCTTCCCACAACCATAGCAACTGAGGTTACAGGTGAGTAATAAATCAAGCAGGTCAAGGGGGTTTCGTCACCACCACCACCACCACCACCACCATCACTACTACCACCACCACCACCACCACCACCACCACCACCACCACCACCACCACCACCACCACCACCACCACCACCACCACCACCACCACCACCACCACCACCACCACCACCACCACACCACCACCACCACCACCACCACCACCACCACCACCACCACCACCACCACCACCACCACCACCACCACCACCACCACCACCACCACCACCACCACCACCACCACCACCACCACCACCACCACCACCACCACCACCACCACCACCACCACCACCGCCACCACGCACCGCCACCACCACCACCGCCACCACCGCCACCACCACCGCCACCACCGCCACCACCACCACCACCGACCACCGCCACCATGCTCGAAATAATCTGTTTCAGCTAGTAAGCATTATTAAGGATGTTTCAGCAGTTCCAGCAAGTCATCGGCGGTGACGCTGTGTGGTCATCGGCTGCTGGTCATCGGCGGTGACACATAGCCATCGGTGCGCTAGGTGCACGGCGACAGCTGAAGTTTCCTGCCCCTCCATATATAGACTACAATGTTGCTCTTCGTATTTTGGATAATTTGAATGACCTCAGATCTAGTCGTTGATCTAGTCGTTGCTCAAGAATGTTGTTCCTTTGGTGACCACGCATACCTTCGTGCCCTCAGGTGTCAGTAGTGGCAATGTCGTGTACAGTTCGAGCAGCGGTTTCCGCGCCGTCACTGGACACATTGGTTGCCACACGGACAAGCTGGAATGGGAGTCAACCCTGACCGGGCTTGCCGACACCCGTGTCCTTTTCCAATGCTCGAATGCCGATGAGCGGATTAGCCACATCCGTCTTGGCACAAGCGCCTTCGTGAACAGCTGGCGTTTCTGCTGCTCACGCCAGGGTGCGTGTGTGCATGTCCATGGATGCATGTATAGGATACCGACCGTGCATGCATGCGTGCTGTGTGTTGAGCGAAACAAATGTCCGCAAACCAAACCCAGTTCGTTTCTAATATTATTACAATTATTATCTTAACACGCGTCTCATAAATTTTGACAGCAACTAAGGGATAAGGAAGCTGTTTGAGTTATTTGGATTGCGTCACGATAAGACCAGCAGTACGTCCCATGCAAACTAGGCGAACCGGTAAATAATATTGGAGAGTCACTCGCTCAGCATACTCAGCACCACATTACGCACATCAGCCCCGCGCTCATGCATACGTTAGTAGATATAGGCTTATTAGTCGTATTCCGAGTACGTAACTCATATCATAATTGACCGTTGGCAATCGCCCCACAGCATGGACCATCAGATGTCCCTTCTACAGTCAACCTGCTGGCAGTTACCTGAAGTCCTGTAGCGGATGCGTCCTTGAGAGCTGCACCCTGGTGTGCCAGCAGTGCGGAACAGTATATGGGACCCTCAACACTCCGCGTCCTCTCAACCTCGTGGACTGCCGCCCCGGGTGGAGCTTTGACAACGTTAACGGCGAGCTGCGATGTGTACCGTACGGCGGCGGTACGTGCGTGTGCAACTGATGTGGTAGCTAGGGCATCTGAGATAGATGTTCTGTTGCGCATGTGCGTGCATCTGGTTAAGCTGACCACAGTGATATGGGAAACGCGATTTTCCGCTCAATTAGCTCCGAAAACTCAAAGTTCTCCGCGCTGCGGGCACCATTTGCCCCGCAATTTGGCCCGTTGTGAAGGGAAAATTCGCCCCACCGCCCCCAATGAAAGCGGCGTGAAACAGAGCTGTGGAGACGGAGGCGATGTGCAGAAATAGTCGCCCGCTGTCCAGGACAAGACCAGCTAAAAGGCAGTGCTGAGTTCATACTGAGGGAAGAATGCAACAGCAAAGAGAGTAGTGGGCATGGCGAATTGCGATTCGACGTACGACAGAAGGCTGACCGCCAAGTCGTTTTGATTTTGTATAGGAATGTATGATGCGTGAAGCACAAGTTGATTGATATATATACTCGTAGTAGATACATAATACACGATGCAAAACAGTTCAAAGACGTCGTTATAATCGTTAGTGACAGGCATGCATGTGTCTTGCCTAGCAATATTTATGCGGCACACTTTGCGGCACAGAGAAGCAGCACGTCCACAGCAAGCGGACAGAACGCGAAGAAGGTTCCGACCGTGGCGCAGCTCGGCATGCTTAACGGCTTGGGTGCCCTGTCCGGCTCGAGCCTGTTCATGCGCCGAAGCGGCACTCAAATAAACAGCGAGGTCGCGGACCTCAAAGGAAATCTGCTGAGAATGATGAATGTGTACATAAACGTGTACATAAATGAATGTAGGCACCATGCGAAGCAACGGCAAAACGTTCATTATCCGCTAATAAACAAATTCGCAAGGTTTGGCATATTAATTGTCCTCTATTGCAAGCAAGGTATCTTTGGTTTAGCTGACAAAAAATGTATGCGCACAAACGGTCTCAGTAAAGCTCCGCGGTCTCCATGGACCCAGGTCAACGTCCATCGATCCAACGCCTCTCGCGCTCATATCTGTTTCAACAGGTGCCGCGTGATGAAATATTGAATTATGAACGGGCGGCGCGTGCTAAATTGAACTTCCATATAATGGTGTTCTGCTGGTATTTGAACATCAAGACGCCAATAGACTCCACCAACATCACAGACGGATGTGGTAGTGCAGACGCGTCTAGCGTTATGATTTCCGCTTCGGTGACCGCCGTTGCCAACGGATGGAGTGTACTGCACCTTGGTTTCGGGCGTGGTTACCTACCTGTGTGAGCTTGCGGAATCTATGCACGCTGATCCACCTACAACAGCAACGACACCCTCAATCGATGGCACTCTTTCACTCTCTCACACTCTTGCGCGGTAATAGAGTTTTTATTGTAAAGCACCCGGCCTGTACGGTCCCCGCCCTTTTTCCGGCTTCAAGGAAGCTGGCCCCCTACTTGTCATACCCTTTCCTCATATGTCAGCTTCATCGGTCTTTTCTTACGCATTCCTGCACGGATGACGCAAGTATTATTATTATTATTATTGTTTCACTGGTGTCCGCTCAACCTGGCTTGTGTTAATAAGGGGGGCGCGCTCTGAGGTCTGCACCATGTCAGTCCTAATAATAATAATAATAACAATACTAATAATAATAACAGCCCCCGCCCCATTAGAAAAACTATCCAGGGATGAAAAGGGGTTCCGCGGGGGGGCTATGCCCCCCCGCACCCCCCCTTAATGGACAGGGGGGGCACCCCCCCTGTCGACCCCCCCTGGCATGACGAGTCAGTTCTGTGATGGATGACGAAGAAGCACATGTTGAACATAAAAAGAAATCAGACAGCAAAAGCCACATAGCAGCTGACGGCAGGATGTGCATAATAATGAGGCTGTGCAGGCCGGCACAGTAAGGCACATGCAAAGCAGTCAATGCAGTAAGGAACGTACACTATCATGGCCTGTGCAATCAGCGTTGTGGTGCATCACCCACCACGACGATGAAATGCAAGCTGCCATGATAATGCACGGTTGTGGGTTTGGACAGCCCGATTATAAGAAGAGTGTTAACGAGGCGTGCATGAAAGCAAGGTAGCCCAAGTGGTTGGAAAGTGGATGACGGTTGGACGTGTTCTCCCAAGCCGCGACGCCATAAATAAGGAAGTATACGAAAGTGTTCATACCTGCTGCACCTAAATTGCACAGTGGTGCGGACAGTAATGTGAATCACGGAGGCCGTTCGGCACAAGAAAAAGAGCGCCAGGCGTTATGAAGCATGCAGACCGTTACCGCAACGAAACATCATCAAACAACACCGTTATTTCAGCCACGTGAACAGATCTGCGCAGCACCTGAAAGTGACGGTTGAGGATGTGACGAACAGGGCCACAAGTACGTAACATGACGTGAAGCGAGGTAAGGAACGCATGCGACTGAAAAGCACATAGAAGGGAATTTAAAACGAATGCGTGTGGTGTAAAAAGAATTCACAGTACTGATGCGGAAAGGAACTTATTAAGCAATGTCGGAACACGTTAAGCGAGCTAAAAAACGCATGTGACTGGACAGCATCCAGAACGCAATTTAAAACGAATGCCAGTGGTGTAAAGACAATGAGCAGTACTGAAGCGGAAAGCAAGGTCGGAATATGAACGACGATGAATCGCAAGATGAGCGCACAGTTCAGCCAACGCCGCGCCGTTATAAAATTAGATACGCAATAATGCGAGGAACGTTTTGTGAACTTAAGAATGGAGGAAACGGCGGGTCATACAGGTGTACTGCCTTGCAGTCCAGCAATTTGCGGCACCTAGGGAGGAAGCTGGAATGCAATATGGCTGCAGTCAGTGGGCATACTATTCATTAGCTATCAGGAATGAAATGAATACGGTTATATTTCATAGAGATGTAGGTGCGCGGCTTCACAAAATGACGGCCCAACGAACGTGAGAAGCGACGTTCACCGACACAGCACCAAAGAGCTGTAGACCAGCGCGGAACGTGACGTTATTTGGTTGGCAATGGTAAGTGAAGAATGATGAATGCGCCGAAGAATGCGCAAACGCGCGGCCAATGAATCAGCGGAATAGCCATGAATGTCATCATTATCATCAGCACCTACTGTAGGCAGAAGCATATTAATTTTGCAGTGAACAGGGAACAGAGCAGGAAGCAAGCGGTGCTCGCGAGAGTACAGCAGCAAAGGTTTCTATACGAATCGTGACGGTTGGAATATATAGCGAAACAGGTATCCAAAACAGGTATCGGATGCAGGTATCGGAAGCAGCAGGAATCTACGAATGGAATCGGCTGATGGTTTCGGGCACGTGCAGTACAGAGATGAGTGCCGTACAAGCGAGATGAAGATTTTGTAGCGAGTATATAAGAGGCGGGGGCAAAATAATAATAATACTAATAATAATAACAGCCCCCGCCCCATTATAAAGACTATTCAGGGATGAAAAGGGGTTTCGCCCCCCCGCACCCCCCCTTAATGGACAGGGGGAGAACCCCCCCTGTCGACCCCCCCTGGCATGACGAGTCAGTGCTGTGATGGATGACGAAGAGGCACATGTCGGACATGAAAGGAAAGCAGACAGCAAGAGCCACCTAGCAGGTGAAGTAAGGATGTGCAGGATAATGAGGCTGTGCAAGCAGGCACATTAAGGAACATGAGAACAAGTCAGTGCAGTAAGGAACGTACACTATCATGGCATGTGCAATTCGTGGTTGTGGTGCATCACCCACCACGACGATGAAATGCAAGCTGCCATGATCATGCACGGTTGTGGGTTTGGACAGCCCGGTTATAAGAAGAGTGTTAACGAGGCGTGCATGCAAGCAAGGTTGCCCAAGCGGTTGGAAAGTGGATGACGGTTGGACGTGTTCTCCCGAGCCGCGACGCTAGAAATAAGGAAGTATACGAAAGTGTTCATACCTGCTGCACCGAAATTGCACAGCTGTGCGGACAGTAATGTGAATCACGGAGGCCGTTCGGCACAAGAAAAATAGCGTCAGGCGTTATGAAGCAGACCGTGACAGCAACGAAACATCATGAAACAACACGGTAATTACAGCCACGTAAGCAGATCTGCGCACGCAGCACCTGAAAGTGACGGTTGAGGATGTGACGAACAGGGCCACAAGTACGTAACAAAACGTGAAGCAAGGTAAGAAACGCATGCGACTGAAAAGCACATAGTAGGGAATTTAAAACGAATGCCAGTCGTGTAAAAAGAATGCACAGTACTGATGCGGAAAGAAACTATTAAGCAATGTCGGAACACGTTAAGCGAGCTAAAAAACGCATGCGACTGGGCAGCATCCAGAATGCAATTTAAAACGAATGGCAGTGGTGTAAAGTAAGACGATGAACAGTACTGAAGCGGGAAGCAAGTTCGGAACATGAACGACGATGAATCGCAACATGAACGCACATACAGTCCAGCCAAAGCCGCGCCGTTATAAACTTGGATACGCAATAATGCGAGGAACGTTCTGTTAACTTAAGAATGGAGGAAACGGCGGGTCATACAGGTGTACTGCCTTGCAGTCCAGCAATTTGCGGCACCTAGGGAGGAAGCTGGAATGCAATATGGCTGCAGTCAGTGGGCATACTATTCATTAGCTATCAGGAATGAAATGAATACGGTTATATTTCATAGAGATGTAGGTGCGCGGCTTCACAAAATGACGGCCCAACGAACGTGAGAAGCGACGTTCACCGACACAGCACCAAAGAGCTGTAGACCAGCGCGGAACGTGACGTTATTTGGTTGGCAATGGTAAGTGAAGAATGATGAATGCGCCGAAGAATGCGCAAACGCGCGGCCAATGAATCAGCGGAATAGCCATGAATGTCATCATTATCATCAGCACCTACTGTAGGCAGAAGCATATTAATTTTGCAGTGAACAGGGAACAGAGCAGGAAGCAAGCGGTGCTCGCGAGAGTACAGCAGCAAAGGTTTCTATACGAATCGTGACGGTTGGAATATATAGCGAAACAGGTATCCAAAACAGGTATCGGATGCAGGTATCGGAAGCAGCAGGAATCTACGAATGGAATCGGCTGATGGTTTCGGGCACGTGCAGTACAGAGATGAGTGCCGTACAAGCGAGATGAAGATTTTGTAGCGAGTATATAAGAGGCGGGGGCAAAATAATAATAATACTAATAATAATAACAGCCCCCGCCCCATTATAAAGACTATTCAGGGATGAAAAGGGGTTTCGCCCCCCCGCACCCCCCCTTAATGGACAGGGGGAGAACCCCCCCTGTCGACCCCCCCTGGCATGACGAGTCAGTGCTGTGATGGATGACGAAGAGGCACATGTCGGACATGAAAGGAAAGCAGACAGCAAGAGCCACCTAGCAGGTGAAGTAAGGATGTGCAGGATAATGAGGCTGTGCAAGCAGGCACATTAAGGAACATGAGAACAAGTCAGTGCAGTAAGGAACGTACACTATCATGGCATGTGCAATTCGTGGTTGTGGTGCATCACCCACCACGACGATGAAATGCAAGCTGCCATGATCATGCACGGTTGTGGGTTTGGACAGCCCGGTTATAAGAAGAGTGTTAACGAGGCGTGCATGCAAGCAAGGTTGCCCAAGCGGTTGGAAAGTGGATGACGGTTGGACGTGTTCTCCCGAGCCGCGACGCTAGAAATAAGGAAGTATACGAAAGTGTTCATACCTGCTGCACCGAAATTGCACAGCTGTGCGGACAGTAATGTGAATCACGGAGGCCGTTCGGCACAAGAAAAATAGCGTCAGGCGTTATGAAGCAGACCGTGACAGCAACGAAACATCATGAAACAACACGGTAATTACAGCCACGTAAGCAGATCTGCGCACGCAGCACCTGAAAGTGACGGTTGAGGATGTGACGAACAGGGCCACAAGTACGTAACAAAACGTGAAGCAAGGTAAGAAACGCATGCGACTGAAAAGCACATAGTAGGGAATTTAAAACGAATGCCAGTCGTGTAAAAAGAATGCACAGTACTGATGCGGAAAGAAACTATTAAGCAATGTCGGAACACGTTAAGCGAGCTAAAAAACGCATGCGACTGGGCAGCATCCAGAATGCAATTTAAAACGAATGGCAGTGGTGTAAAGTAAGACGATGAACAGTACTGAAGCGGGAAGCAAGTTCGGAACATGAACGACGATGAATCGCAACATGAACGCACATACAGTCCAGCCAAAGCCGCGCCGTTATAAACTTGGATACGCAATAATGCGAGGAACGTTCTGTTAACTTAAGAATGGAGGAAACGGCGGGTCATACAGGTGTACTGCCTTGCAGTCCTGCGATTCGCGGCACCTCGGGAGGAAGCTGGAATGCAATATGGCTGCAGTCGGTGGGCATACAATTCATTAGCTATCAGGAACAAAATTCATACGGTTATATTTGATAGAGATGTAGGTGCGCGGCTTCAAAAAATGACGGCCCAACGAACGTGAGAAGTGACGAGCGATATGAAGCCGTTCACAGACCTCAGCGAACGACACAGCACCAGAGAGCTGTAGACCACGTGACGTAATGTTCTTGGCAGGGGTAAGTGAGGAATGATGAATGCGCCGAAGAATGGGCAGCAGGACAACGTCATGAGCAGAATTACGTAGCAAACACGCGGCCAATGAATCAGCGGAATAGCCATCAATGTCATTAGTATCAGCACTAGGCAAAGGCATATTAGTTCTGCAGTGAACAGCGAACAGGAAGCGAGCGGTGCTCGCGAGACTATATGAAAGGAATCTACGAATCAAAGGAATCTACGAATCGAGACGGTTGGAATATAGCGGAACAGAAGCAGATATCCTATACAGGTCTCGAAAAAGACATCTACGAATTTGGCGGCGCATGGTTTCGGGGCGCTTGCCGTACAGAGATTGCTCGTCCAGATTGCGTAGCGAGTATATAAAAGGCGGGGGCAATAATAATAATACTAATCATAATAAGAGCCCCCGCCTTGATTAGGGCTACATCCATAATATGATATTTTCCGCGGGGGGGCTATGCCCCCCCGCACCCCCCCTTAATGGACAGGGGGGGAACCCCCCCTGTCGACCCCCCCTGGCATGACGAGTCAGTGCTGTGATGGATGAATTAAGAAGAGGCACATGGTGGACATGAAAGGAAAGCAGACAGCAAAAGCCACGTAGCAGCTGCAGGAAGGATGTGCATGATTCGGAGACTGTGCGAGCAGGCATAGCGCACATGAGGATGCACTTGCATGGGGCAGGTAGGTAAACTCTAGGGGTTGGAAGTTTGGGAATCATCGTTGTGGTGCCCCATGACGACGATGGAAAGCAAGCTGCCATGAGAAAGTAGGATTGTGGGTTTGAACAGCCCGTTCAATGGAGGAATGTTCAATGGAGGAATGTCAGCGAGGCGTGCAAGCGGTTGGAAACGGAATCATGAAACGAAAAGTGGACATGTTCTTCCGAGCGGAGCCGCGACGCTAGAAATTACCACGTATGCGAAAGGGTGCATATGTTGTGCTGCAAGGACATTACACAGTCGTGCGGACAGTATAAATGTGGGACTGTCAGTTGCGAATGGTGGCGGCCGATCCATAATCCGCACAAGGAAAAGAGGTGAAGCATTAAGAGGCACACCGCGATGAAACTTTATCTCAAAACACCATAATTGTTGTCACGTAACAAGAGGTGCGCAGCGCTGCAGAACGACGGTTGAACAATGTGATGACGAGCAAAGCGGGCTTACCATGACTTTGAGGCAGTTCCGAAATGCATGCGACTGAAAAGCATCCAGAAGGGAATTTAAAATCAATCGCATTGGTGTAAAAACAATGTACAGAAGTGACGCGGACAGCAAGTTCAGAACATGAAAGACGATGGATCGCAACATGAACGCACAGTTCAGCCGGAGCCGCGCCGTTATAATATTAGATACGCAAAAATGCGATGAACATTTTGTGAACTTCAGAATGGAGGAAACGGTGGGTCATACAGGTGTACTGCCTTGCAGTCGGAATGTAATATGGCTGGAGTTTGTAGATTTACTACCATTAGCTTTCGGGTAAGAAATTAATTTTATCATTAATAGAGAGCTAGGTGCGCGGCGGGCTGGACAAAACGACGGCCGAACCAAAGTGAGCTGCGACGAGCGCTTTCAATCCCTCGTTCACCGACCTCACAACAAACGACACAGCACCAAAGAACTGTAGACCAGCGCGGAGATGAACATACGTCCATATGGACGTACTTTGCCGAGCAGCGAAGTCGCCCCCCCGGCATGACTCAAGAATAAGCCAGACGATCCTGAAAATTACGAACATGTCAGACCCTGGGGCCCTCAACAATGGAGGCGGTGGCGGAGCATATGGTTAATACTTCATTGTCAGCGTAGCAGTCTGCTTGCATATACTGTCTGCTTGCTACGTCGCAGTCTGCTTATTATGGCGTGTGGATGTTCGGCGTCAGTGCTCACGTGCAACAGGGCACCATAGTTTTAGTCCGCACTTCATGCCACTTCACACCACTTCCATTATGCCTTGAACCACCATATCGCTACATCATTTCAGTGGTGTCTTCAGAACACTGCTCCAACAGAACGTATCTATTTCCCCAATGGATAGCATGTTTGTCGTTCTTAGTTCTGCTGTAGTGCTGTTAACGCACTGGCAAGATATTACTTCAGTGGCACCGCTGTTGTCTGAAGATAGCCCCAGTTTTGTCACTTAGCATTATCAGTTTCGTCATGGTGATCTTAGGTGTTCTTGAAGGTTCACACAGTGCTACAGTATTCTGTGAGTACTAAGTTGCAACAGTGCACACGCGCCCTGTAGCCAGAGGCAATGGTCGTCACTACTGCCCTATTAACCACGCCTTGAGTGTGCCCACTGGCTTCTCTCGCTTCAAGTAACATTGCTAGTGATTTACGTTCAGACGTAGCAGACGGATCACATTCTGCTGAGCATTGCAAATACAGGGCCACAATATAATGGAATGGCAGGTGTACGCTGCCTGGCAGTGCATAGCCTGCGGACCACATATGGTGGTGTATTGAATTCCAGGGGGTTTCATTTCTTAATACAAGATGTTCACCATTTCATGGAAGGTGTATGCTGTTTTATACGAGAGCTGCAATGTTCCTAGTGCTTCCTCATAATCGTTTACAGCAATGATGATGGTTGGAATCCTCATTTTGATACGGTAATTATCCCATATTGACGCTTGATATAGCAGACTCAACGTGTAACAGTTGACTCATTTACATTCTCTTTCCTATCCAGGATAACAAACTAGCACACTGAACTGCAGCAAGTGCCTGCTTGCACAGTCTCTGAATCATGCACATCCTTCCTTCACCTGCTACGTCGGTTCTCATGCCTGCTTCCCTTTCATGTCCGCCATGTGCCTCTTCTTATTCCATCCATCACAGCACTGACTCGTCATGCCAGGGGGGGTCGACAGGGGGGGTTCCCCCCATGTCCATTAAGGGGGGGCGAATCCCCTTTTCCATCCCTGGATAGTCTGTCTAATGGGGCGGGGGCTGTTATTATTATTAGTATTCGCCGATCGGCCGATAATAATAATAATAATAATAATAATAATAATAATAATAATAATAATAATAATAATAATAATAATAATAATAATAATAATAATAATAATAATAATAATAATAATAATAATAATAATAATAATAATAATAATAATAATAATAATTATTATTATTATAATAATAATAATACTCATGGACTGTGGCATGTGTTAAGGGGGCAGGAGTGGTGAGGCTATGGGTTTCCCCTTGCCTATACACTACCCGCCACCGCGTCAGTCCTATACGCTAACGCCCACCGCGTCACCTGTATATATGAGCCCTTTTCCACCATGGAGTGGAAGTAGAGTTTCCACCTATCGTTGGTGAGCACGCACGCAACATTGTCGCTGTGGGACACGACCAGTTATTGCAACCTGCCGGAGACTGGTGCTCCTGTATCAACTTCAGGCCGCGTGCATGCTGCACCGCCTCCCTAATAACCGTACACCACTGAACTCTACACAACACCCTGCACTTGTCCTGGCGGAGGGTAGCTAGTAAGCCCCCTATGACCCGCTTCACCCGCTGGGAAAGTCAGCACCCGTGTAGAGGTCACCATCTAAAGCTCGTGCGAGGTTCGACTTGCTGCACTTACTACAGTAGCCTCTTTGTTCGGTCCTTGGTCAGCTTCACCTGTCTTGTGCAGCCATTCTGGCGATGGACTTGTCATCACTTGCCCCACGGGTTGCCCTGAAGAATGTCCCGGCGGGTAGGGTGATACTATTGCATCAGCGAACAAGCCTCGCAACCCACGCATGGGTGACGTCGGAAGGATTCGAACTCTCATGACGCAAGGTATAACTATGTATCGCTACATTTTCAACACGCATTGGTTGCTGCCTTCATACGTATTTTTCCGTCGCAGACGGGCCGCCCGCGTGGATCACCCAGGACTTTGGAGTAGTTAGCCCCGTGGTGCAAGTGCCCACTGCTGCGACCGACGTGGCGCTGATTGCCCCTGTCACTGCTCGGAGCGAGTCTCTCCAGCAGATGTGGCACATCAAGGTACTGGACGCCGCGGCAGCAGAACACACTGTGCAACCAAATGGCAACACCAACCTGTGCTTGGATGTAGTCTTTGCGTCACAGAGCAACGGCGCCCGGGTGAGTCCACTTACAAGAAGAAAATGCATCAAATGTGATGTTGGAGCTGTAATGCTGATGCGGAACGAAGTGGGTTAAGGCAAAGAATCGTAATTAAATTGAGGAAGGTACAAATATTCAGGTATGTAAAGAAGAAATTAAAGCTTTAAAAGGAAGAGCACCGCATGTAAAACAAAATGGTCATTATCATCTGATATGCATATATAACAGATAAGTACAATTGGTGTCCGGTAGCAGGCAGCAAAAGCTACATGTCACAACTGATTAAATAGATAGATCTAGCTATGGACATGCGACACAAGTAAACAGGGTATGCCAAGATAGACGTGACATGGCATGAGCGCTGCGCTAGATGGTGTGCAAGTGCAAATCTAATCTGTGCGATGCTAAAAATGTTGTGAATCTGTCATGCGATATAGCGGAGTTGGAGAAAGGTGACAAAAAGTGTGGTAATGTGTTCACTTGGATGTGTCCGCGGACTTTGTATACAATCGACATGTATTTGGGTGACAGGTTTGTTCGTTGTATGCACGATAGTGTGTTGAGGTATGGAGGTGTCTTGCCGCCCTGTTGGTGGGGCCTGCTGGGGCTTTTGCCCTGCATGGTATACACCGTTGACCCCTTTGGGGTCCGCTGTACCGTTCATTCATGCTATTATCAATATAATATATTGTATTGTAGTCATATTGCCTGACATGTTATCATGTTGTATCACGATCATATCTCTCTATATATGAGCGGGGTGTTACACTGTGGGCGGCTTGCCGTGCAAAAGCCGTACGGACGAGTGCCGGGGGGGTTCCTAGCCGGGCCGAACCACAGCGCAGGGCGGGGCGCGCGAGGCTCTCTCTCTATGTATTGTGTATGTACGTATATATCATACATTTGTATATTTACATGTGTATATATTATTAAGCTGACCACAGTGATACGGGCAACGCGATTTTCCGCTCAATTAGCTCCGAAAACTCAAAGTTCTCCGCGCTGCGGGCACAATTTGCCCCGCAATTTGGCCCGTTGTGAAGGGAAAATTCGCCCCACCGCCCCCAATGAAAGCGGCGTGAAATAGAGCTGTGGAGACGGAGGCGATGTGCAGAAATAGTCGCCCGCTGTCCAGGACAAGACCAGCTAAAAGGCTGTAACACAGCGCGGCCAAAGGCTTCTCGAGATGCTGTGCAGGGTCATTGTTAGGGACTTATACTGTAACCCAGCGTTACAAAGGCAGTGCTGAGTTCATATTGGGGGAAGAATGCAACAGCAAAGAGATAGAGTAGTGGGCATGGCGAATTGCGATTCGACGTACGACAGAAGGCTGACCGGCAAGTCGTTTTGATTTTGTATAGGAATGTATGATGTGTGAAGCACAAGTTGATTGATATATATACTCGTAGTAGATACATAATACACGATGCAAAACAGTTCAAAGACGTTGTTATAATCGTTAGTTACAGGCATGCATGTGTCTTGCCTAGCAACTATATTAATGCGGCACACTTTGCGGCACAGAAAAGCAGCACGTCCACAGCAAGCGGACAGAACGTGAAGAAGGTTCCGACCGTGGCGCAGCTCGGCATGCTTAACGGCTTGGGTGCCCTGTCCGGCTCGAGCCTGTTCATGCGCCGAAGCAGCACTCAAATAAACAGCGAGGTCGCGGACCTCTAAGGAAATCTGCTGAGAATGATGAAAAGAAATCTTCTGATCCAATAATAAGAAACACCGCTGGCTGTTGTTGGTCCCGTGTACATAAACGAATGTAGGCACGATCGATGCGAAGCATGCTTACCTTACGGCAAAACGTTCATTATCCGCTAAACAAATTCGCAAGGTTTGGCATATTAATTGTCCTGTATTGCAAGCAAGGTATCTTTGGTTTAGCTGGCAAAAATGTATGCGCACAAACGGTCTCAGTAAAGCTCCACGGTCTCCACACATGGACCCAGGTCACCGTCCACCCAACGCCTCTCGCGCTCGTATCTGTTAACAGGTGCCGCGTGATGAAATATCGAATTATGAACGGGCGGCGCGTGCTAAATTTGAACTTCCATATATACTGGTGTTCTGCTGGTATTTGAACATCAAGACACCACTAGACGCCACCAACATCACAAACTGATGTGGTAGTGCAGACGCGTCTAGCGTTATTTCCGCTTCGGTGACCGCCAACGGAGTGTACTGCACCTTGCTTGGTTTCGGGCGGGGCTACCTACCTGTGTGAGCTTGCGGAATCTATGCACGCTGATCCACCTACAACAGCAACGACACCCTCATCAATGGCACTCTTCCACTCTCTCACATACACTCATACATACAGTTTTTATTGTAAAGCACCCGGCTTGTACGGGCCCCGCCCTTTTTCCGGCTTCAAGGAAGCCGGCCTCCTACTTGTCATACCCTTTCCTCATATGTCAGCTTCATCGGTCTTTACATTATATACATTACATTTAGAGGGTGTTACCACTAGGATTAAGGCGGCGGATTAGGCAAATATTAATCCAGCCCAATCGGCGTTTAACCAACGCTTAATCCTGCACGTGTTTACAAGGATGGAATTAAAGTGCAGATTAAGTAAGGAGGGTATGACAGACGGTCGCATCTGTCAGTTGAGAGGGGGGGTACCTGGCCGGCATCTACTTTTTAAGTTCACCTAAATACTCATTTTATGGTAGCTAACTACCATTTTGGGTGCCCCGAGCGGTATCTAGGTATCGCTGACTGCTCATCTAGCTGGCCGGAAGGCCCTGCCTTCACGCATCTAGCTGGCCCGAGGCCGCATCTGACTGCCGCAAGGGCCCCCCCGACATGCATCTAACTGGGGACATTCACGCATCTAGATATCTTTTGAGCCCTCCCGAGTCGCATCTGGCTGCACGTTGAAGGGCAGCTGGGGACAAGTGCGCAGGCATCTGAATACCGGAAAGTGGCCCTCTCCGCAGCGTCACCCCGGACTGCGGCAACCTTCTGTTTTTGCTTCCGTTTACGGTCGAACCTTTAGCAGGTAGACCAGACCACCGAGAGTGCCGGGGTAGGGACAATCAAGAGTGACGGCGTGTGACGCACAGCGAGCTCCGCGCCTCCCCGGGCGACCCGTCGAGTACTGATGACACGGCGCGTATCGGGGCTGCACAATCAGGTCGCACCCCTTCTTCGACTAGTGGGATGCGGATGACAAGGAGCCCGAGACTAGCGATCAAGCTTGCGTACATGGTTTCGCCACCCTGTTGCCCGTCGCAACGCAGTTGCTTGGCCTATGTACCCCGGCTGTATGACCAGCAGCACAGATCGGACCGAGCTGCATGCTGTTCTATATTGTGCTACTTTGCGCATTTAGAACAATTGAAGAGACAATCCTAGCTGCGGGGCGTTAACACCAGGTGAAGTGCACCACTGGTGCACAAAGGCGGAAACAATGCGGCGGCTATTGCTCTTTATAATATGTTGGAAGGGCTATCGTTTAGGGAAGTAATGTCCTTCTGCATCTCAGTAGCCAAAGAGATAGTGCGGTCACGCGCACACCGTGCACGCACACAGCAACATTGGTTGTCAATGAAACATTTCAGACATTCACAAGTTAGCAGTATTTGCATCGAAGGCGCGTCCGCCAGACCAAATGCTCCAAACCGGCTCGAACGACTGCCGTACGCTTCTCTACGACTGCGCAAATTGTTGAGAGCAATAATGATAATCATAACCATATCCTAAGTGTTTACGCAAGTGCCAAAAGTTAGTGTTCTTTCACTGGAGGCACTGCTCTGTGCCTCTGAAACGGCCCCGCACGACGGTGGCGACAGGGAACGATGCATGTATGTGCGAAGGCCAAGCTGGAATCAAAGATGATGTTATTATTCATTCTGGCCATCTACCGGCTGAGGTGCAGCCTCCACTTTGGCCTGTGCACCAATGGTGCACTATGACGTGTCCTTCGCTGCGACACGTGTGTACCCACATTTACTCACGCCTTCCACTCTAAACTTTTTGTAATTATCGGTCGAAGGCGTTTGACAAAGCGAAAGCGCATCTGCGCCCCGTTCGTGCATACCCGCCGGTCGGCGCATGCGTGCTCGCCTGCTTGCCTGGGGGAACCGTGGGGCACCCCGCTTGCCCCCCCCTGGGCGCGCGGCCTTGAACCCGTAGTCCCCCTTCGAAGGGATCATCGTCATCGAGAACTCAGTGAATTCCATAACCTGTGTAGCGACTTAAGAAGCATAAACGTGCGCCTCCTTGAAACGCGCATCTGCAAGTCCCACGCGCATCTGACGGCCCTGAAACGATATCTGGATATCAAAAGTTGTTCCCCAAATCCCATCTAAATATCACAAAAGGCACATCTAGGTGTAAAGTGGGCCCCCCTCAGACGCATCTGACTGCCGCGAACTCGCATCTAGCTGGCCATAAGGCCCCCTCTTCTCGCATCTAGCTGTCTTGGAGGCGCATCTCGCTGGCCTGAGACCCCCCCCTTCGGCCCATTTAGATACAAAGAACAGGTGTAAAAATGCGAAAATGGACGCTCTTAATGGTATTTAGCTGCGCCTGGAGCGGTCTATCCGGCCAGGTCCGAAAGCACATCTGCGGCCCGTTGATACCCTCCGTTAAGTACGGCGACAGGGAGAGCTCTTGTTTTAAGTGGGATACAGGACAACGAGGTCAAAAGAAATAATAATCTAATATTGTGGTCGTGAGATGAGAGGCTGTGATAGAAAGCGACAGGTCTTGGCTGCCATGGCCATGCATTGTCGTTGGCCAGTTGGCCAAACAAGGCCATATGCAGATCCTTCAATTGCAATGGCCTTTTCCAAAGATTATCCGAGAGTATATATATATAATTAATATATATATATATATATATATGAATATAGTTTGGTCAGGTATGTGTTGAGAATGCCCTCTTGGACATGCTGAAAGCTCAGCTTCCAAGAGGGCATTCTCAACAATATGAGTGGGAAGTGACCCTCCCCGGACTCTCCGGGGCTCATACCCAGCTAGTGCTCAGAGGTCCCTCTCCCGGACATGTCACCTAGCCAGTGCTCTGAGCGCCACAGTCAGCGGTCCTCATGCATTCTCCAACTCAATCCGTCCCCTAACGGTGGGCGCGCCCTGCGCGAACAACCACTCACTCGACGGGACTCGAACCTGGGTAACAGCCCACTCATATTGTTGAGGATGCCCTCTTGGACATGTTGAGCGTTCCGCATGTCCAAGAGAGCATTCATTCTCAACAGTATGTGGCAGAAGCGGGGTTATCCTGAAAAGCCAATTTGCTACCTGGTCGCGACCAGGTAGCAAATGTTTTCCATCGAAATCACAAGATGACTACAGGATTGATGTACACATTTCACAATATGGTAATCCAAATTTAATTCACGGGGAGCTCGTCCGTGCGAGTACAATGGTTACTAATCCCGCCACCCTAATTCGGCTAATTCGGGTAAATCCGTGAGCTGTTGACATTACATGAATTAAGCTCTAATCCGCCGCCTTAATCCTAAGTGTAAATACCCTTATATCAAACACATACTTCATGTTGACAAGTAGGGGGTCGGCTTCCTTGAAGCCGGAAAAAGGGCGGGGCCCCCTACAATCCGTACAGGCCGCTTGCTTCACAACGGAAACTCTGATACCGCGCAAGAGTGTGAGAGCGTGAAAGGGTGCCATCGAGGGTGTCGTTGATGTTGAAGGTAGATCGGCGTGCATAGATTGAGCAAGCTCAAGCAGGTAGGGTAGCCCCGAAACTACCGAAACCAAGCTGCAGTATGCGCCGCCAACGATTATCGCAACGCTAGACGCCTATGCACTACCACATCCATCTGTCAAGCAGATATCAAAAAGAAAGCTTGCTTGAAGCATTCTTGTTTTGCCGTGAAACTGTAGTTGTTTGGTCCGTCGGCAAGCATGCAGCCCTTCAGGTGCACGCCCGCAGCAGACGTGAACCTCTAAAGTTTGCCATCAATAGGTTCATAGCAAACGTAAGGCAAAACAGGGTGCGAAAAAGCCGCGGTGAGACCCGGACTTTGGCCATCGGAACTGGAGAACTCGTTGTTACTCGGTATGCTATCCCTTTGCATCTTGAAACTTTGATTCAATACATATTGTTAAATTGTATTCATCTGGCAAGACAGAAACGCAAATCTTGATGTTGGTGGCATTTTGATGTTCAAACATCAGAACACTATGGAAATTCAATTTAGCACGCGCTGCCCATTCATAAGTTCATTATTCATCACGCGGCACCCACTGAAACAAATGTGAGCGCGAGAGGCGTTGGGTGGATGTTGACTCGGGTCCATGGAGACCGCGGAGCTTTACTTTGACCGTTTGTGCGCAAAGAATTTTTTTCAGCCAAACCAAGGATACCTTGCAATAGAGGACAATTAATATGACAAACTTTGTGAATTAGTTTAGCGGATAATGAACGTTTTGCCGTTACATACACACACACACACACACACACACACACACACACACACACACACACACACACACACACACACACACACACACACACACACACACACACACACACACACACACGGACATGGGCAATCCTAGGGGGCGGGGCCCCCCGAACGCGCTTCGCGCTGGGGCCCCGCCCAAAAATAAGTACTTATATGCTGCTGATCATAATGAAAGTCGTTGTATCATTGTTGCTATCCTCATATACATAATTTGTGGTCACGTAGCAATTTGTGGTCCTGTTATTCACCGCGTGCATCTGTTGGAATGGTGAACAGGCAAGCATGTATCTATGCATGGCGGTCGGGTTAGCTAGAGTATGACTTGCAGAACTAAACGCAGCGTCCAGTGCAGGGTACCTAAATTTATGTGAGCAGTTCAGTTGTTCACTTTGCCTTGCTGCTGTCGCCGCTCCAGCGTCACTTGCTGTGTACATACCTCCGCTATCAGCCTCTTATCACCCATGGTGGTTCGCCGATCGTCAGGCATGCCTGTTTCTTCCGCCACCACCTAGTCAGTATTAACAAGCCCGCACGCATGCATGTGTGCGTTCGTTCCGTTCCAGGTAATCCTGTACAGCTGCCGGGACCAAGACGGCAGCTTGCCGCCGGCGCACAGGCGATGGATCATTGTGCGATCCTGCGTGGCCGGGCAAGTGCACCTGGTGGCGCAGCACAGCCGCAAGTGCCTGGACATTAATTCGGGTATGTAGGGCTCGCGCAATTTATGACGAAGTTGAATAGTTGCCGTGACATGGAAAGTAAGGATGGCAGCAGGATGGATACATATTTGCATCTGTTCATCTTACATCAGTACGCGGGATCTATCTGAAGCAAATGCGTGTCATATTATTAGTCATATCCACTCGCAGGGACAGGGACATGTAGGCAGGATACGTAATTATCCACATACATACACCACAATGGCTCTTCATCAGTCGAATCCGAGACCGCTCCAGCCTATAAGTTGGCCGAGTGATGTACATAGGCTGCTGCATCTGAGATGATGAATGCCATAGCCGGTATGGACGCACGGAAGCAAGGGACGCATATGGACATATGCAATCCCACTGCACATCGATGTGCTGTATATATGTACGTAATGGTACCGTTACAGTGTGTTTAGCTATCTAGGCTTCCGGACCATGCCTTAGGAATGGTTTACGTATGTCGCGTCTTTTATGACGCTAGAGGACACCTTACTGAGTCCATCCGTCTAATCCGTCAACCTACGCCATGCGAACCGAAAGTCCACTGCGGTTAATCCTGCCGACTAAGGATCCCCGCCCGACACATTCATATAATTCATAAACCAATCCACGGCAGCAGCTTGGGCATCTCAATCCAACAACTGTGACCTGAACTCCACACCTCGGCAGCTGGCCTTAATCTTATGCGTAAATAAACCGCCTAATCGCGATAGTGTCACTTGACCTAACCGGTATACAAATCTGAATGGGCTAGTATGCAGTACGTAATGCCCCACCTTGCTACACATGTATGTGAAATGCAGGGGGAACTGTGCAGCAGTGGGACTGCCACTGGGGCTACAATCAGCGCTTCGTTATCAGCGGGGCCAACCAGCCGGGGCAGGTGGCCACACCCGTGTTCACCATCGCAGCTCCCACCCAGTTCACTTGCAACGGCGACACTGCCGGTGGGTTATGTGTATGCGTGTGCGCACCTGTATGCATTTACAGGTACGAACGAATGTGCAAAATGTGCTTGCATTATTCGTACGTTCATTTGAATCCAGAGTGCATAAGTGTCGGCAAACAATGTCGATAACACAATGAAAAACCAGTTACAGAAATAGGATGAATTAAGCCATACACATGTGAATGTGTGTGAATGATAGTGATATATATAGGCTCATAGCATCATCTGTATGAGTGTACGATGGGTGTACATACATACGTATGGTAGTGTGGACCCGGGGAGTGTTTCGGTGCACTAGGGGAGCCTGTCCGGAGCGCCATGGTGGCGTTAGTTCATTTAGGCAGTGTATGGTGATGAGGAAGCCTCGGCTGTCGCCGGGGCTGTATGTCACCGATGACCCGAGGGGTCCGCTGTAACATCCTAATAATAATACGTATGGTGTAAATGTCTACTCGTTGATACATACAGGTATGCATTGATGTTTGCTATCCTGCGCGCAGTCCCCTTCAGGCCACCTTCGCCTCCGCCGCACCCGCCGCCTCCCCCGCCACCGGTGGAGCCCCGAGGTGCGAAGAGCCGGCGGGCACCATTACATTCATCGTTAGCCACGTCACGTCACACGATACTGCGCCGCTAAATGTTATAGCGCATTGACAACAACAGGGGGCCGCCTTACTTTGCGTGTGTGTACATTTTTACTTGCTAATAATTAAAAGCGGACATACACATGCACTTATGCACATGTAGGTGCGAAATGGGCTTGCTATTCCCAGACGGACATAGCCGGCTCAGGTATCCGCAACGTCCGAACCGCGAACATGGATGCTTGCCAAGAAGAGTGCTACAAGGAACCCACGTAAGTGGCTTATCTTTGGACGCTTATGTGCGCCTGTTGGTAGGTAGCTGGGATCTATCGGATCCCAGCTAGGATGTATCGCATGCACCAAATGAATTGGCGGGCGGGTGTATGTAGTATGAATACGTAGGTAGGTGCATGTAAGGCGCAAAGGCTTACCGGATGGTTGGGAACCCATTTGGGCGCAAAGTGCACCGTTCAGAAGCTCTCAATGTAAGGAACCCAAATGGGTTCCCAACCATCCGGTAAGCCTTTGCGCCTTACAGTGCAGACCATTCAACAAACGTATGGCTTTTGATTAGTACATAGGATATAGGGTTGCGATAAGGGTTGGTTCCGCGCGTGCATGCCAAAATTTTGCTATCCGGAGCCTGTCCTGTGCACCATGGTGGTCAAGTTCGTTTATGCAGTCGTGTGAGGCAGTTACCGATGACCGGCGGGGTCCGCTGTATCATCCTTACCAATAAAGATAACTTTTTATTTATTTAACGGTAGTTGCATGTATGAGAACAGATGAAGGCATTAATATTTTCTGAACTGTATGCTGATGTCACAACTTCGTAACTGGCTCACTTCTCACAGAAAGCAATGGGAAAAGCAGCCTAACACTTCAGTTGTTGTCTGTTAGGGTCGGTTCTACTTTGCCGACCTCGATCGCTTTGTGAATATTGTTATGTATCGCCATTCCAAACAAGGACGGCAACATAATCATGGTCAAATAATATATGAATTAATCAATAACTGGAGTAATAGTGAAAGACTTAGTCATCGGCATCAAAGTCATCAATTTAAAAATGACAAGTAGGGGTCGGCTTCCTTGAAGCCGGAAAAAGGGGGGGCCCCCTACAATCCGTACAGGCCGCTTGCTTCACAACGGAAACTCTGTTACCGCGCAAGAGTGTTAGAGAGTGAAAGGGTGTCATCGAGGGTGTCGTTGACGTTGAAAGTAGATCGGCGTGCATAGATTGAGCAAGCTCAAGCAGGTAGGGCAGCCCCGAAACCAAGCAAGCTGCAGTACATGCCGCCAACGATTACCGTAACACTAGACGCCTATGCACTACCACATCCGTCTGTCAAGCAGATATCGAAAAGCAAGCCTGAGGCATTCTTGTTTTGTCGTGAAACTGTAGTTGTTTGGTCCGTCGGCAAGCATGCAGCCCTTCAGTTGCACGCCCGCAGCAAACGCGAACCTCTGACCGTTTGCCATCAATTGTTACATAGCAAATGTAAGGCAAAAACAGGGTGCGAAAAAGCCGCGGTGAGACCCGGACTTCGGCCATCGGAACTGGAGAACTCGTTGATACTCGATATGCTATCCCTTTGCATTTTGAAACTTTGATTCAATACATATTGTTGAATTATATTCATCTGGCAAGACAGAAAGGCAAATCTTGATGTTGGTGGCATCTTGATGTTCAAACATCAGAACACTATGTAAGTTCAATTTAGCATGCGCCGCCCATTCATAAATTCATTATTCATCACGCGGCACCTGTTGCAACAAATATGAGCGCGAGAGGCGTTGGGTGGATGTTGACTCGGGTCCATGGAGACCGCGGAGCTTTACTTTGACCGTTTGTGCGCAAAGAATTTTTTTCAGCCAAACCAAGGATAACTTGCAATAGAGGACAATCAATATGACAAACTTTGTGAATTGGTTTAGCGGATAATGAACGTTTTGCCGTTACCCACGCACGGCGCACGGCGCACGGCGCACGGACATGGGCAATCCTACGGGGCGGGGCCCCCCGAACGCGCTTCGCGCTGGGGCCCCGCCCAATAATGTTCACGTTCATGCTCACGGTCATGCTCGTGCTAATGGTCATGGTCATGCTCCAAGTATACCGATTCTACTAATGATAATATCATCCCTGCTTGCGTTCAGTCGCCAATTGTATAACTGTCTGTCTTGAGTCTGGTGTCGGCGGCGACGCATCTCATATTAATTATGTGAAATATGAATTCACTGCCGGTCGCTGTTCGTCACATTATTCCAGCTGGACGGAAGCTACGTACCTAGTTGCCGATGCCCCGTTCCTTGCTCGTCATGCATGTATGTGCTTACAGTTGCATCTTCTCCGTGCGCACAAATGACGGTAACTGCTACTTGAAGAGGGATCCAATCACTGGGACCGGGGGCGCTAACCACTACAATTCGTTCGTCGATCAGACGTGCTGGATGCGCGCGAACCGCGGTGAGTAGATAGATTACAAACCTCAATCATGCATACAGCTGTGCTATGATGCGATACACACCGAACGGTGGTATTCATTCAGATTCCGTCGGTAGTCATCATGTACGCGCCATTTCGTACCGATGCTGGTGTGTGTGGAGCCTTCCCTTTCACCTCGCTCGCTCGTACCCCCCAACAACACAGTGGTGCTTGCTTGTTTGCTTGCCCGCGGGCTTGTGTGGCGATGTTGCAATTGGTAGCACTTAGATAACCTCAGTTATATGCCGTAGTATACTGAAATACCCAAGCAAAGTGAATTGTTATTGTTGTTGTTACTTACTATTCGCAAATCGCAGTTCTTCTTACATGGCAGTACTTTCGCTGTTTTTAGATGGATACTATTTCATCGCGGTGTGCATGATAATGGTTGCCTCTCTTTGTCTACTTGCTTGGTGCGATTCGGGCTCCGCGATTCGTCATTCAATTTAATTGCACATTACTGTCCGCACGACTGTGTATTGTTTTCACAGCACTATCATCTCTTCGCATACTTCTCTATTTATAACGGCGCGCCTCGGGCTAACACGTCTGCCTGCGTTTCTTGATCCATATTCGAACGAGCTCTCCAAAGCCTCAATCCAACATTCGTAATCATGGCACCTTGCTTTCAATCGTCATGGTGGGGCACGCACCACCGACACCGATGAAATGCAAGCTGCCAAAATAGTGTAGCTGCCTCACCGAGCCTGCAGCAACTCATTTTCATGCATGGATTCCTGCCTCACTGAGCCCGCACGGCCTGTGCCTGTGCCTGCGTGCACAGCCTGTGTCTGCACATACATTTTCATGTGCATCCTTTTCATCAGTGAGCTGTTATGTCGGTTATGCTGTCTGCTTTCATGTCATGTCCGCCATCGATCTGCCCCTTGGTAATCGATGATCACCGCAAGCTCTCGTCATGCCAGGGGGGGGTGGACAAAAGGGGGTCCCCCCCTGTCCTTTAAGGGGGGTTGTGCGGGTTGCCTAGATAGGCCCCACACGAGCTCCCTTGTGCATCCCTGATTCGTTCTTCTAATATTCGGGCGGGGGCTGTTATCATTAGTAGTATTGTTAGTATTAGTATTATAATGTTTACCCCCGTTTCCTTGCACGCGGTACATATGTACATGGATCCGCCTTACCAGGGAGGTTCTTCTGTATTGACAACTGGGACATCAACGGGGACCACTCAGACAACCAAAACTGCTTCGCGACTTTCAGTGGCTACAGCACCGACCAGTGCGGCGAGGCCTGCCGAGACAGCAACAACTGCCGCTTTTTCCTACGACTGTACGACGGGCGTTGCGTACTCAAGTGGAAGGCAATGCGCGGCGGATGCGGCTCAACGCAATACAATACGATCATTGATAAGGCCTGTTTTCAAGTTTACTAATACATGTGCATGAGTTAAAGCAATAGCTGTAACGTTTAGGTATTTGTTCACATTGTTACCTGCTGGTGGTGTGAATGTTTGGCAATTTGGCTAGTAGCGGTGGCGAGTTCGTTATTATTAGTAGGTGAGCGAGTGAGAGCTGGCAATCAACCCTACCAACATATAGGGGGTCTGACAGGCTCTGACAGGCCAGCCTGTCAGGAAATGTTAGCCTGACAGCCTTAGCCAACATTTCCGCCGCTGTTATTGGCTGTTCAATATATAGGTACCGTCTGAGCTCTGACAGTTCCCAGCAATGTCAGGGACGGTCGCGATGAGAATTGATGTGACAGGCTGCTGTCAGTGGCTGGTGGGCGGTGTCTAACGCTGTTATCCACAGTGGGGAAGGTATGATGCCTAATGTTGACGACTAAGAACAACAGGAGTGTAAGTACTCCTTAGCATTGGTGTAGGCTATCACGCAGGTATAATATATATTCTATGGGGATGTATGAGGAGCTGGTTTATTTTCCGAGGACAATGCACACGGCTGCCATTTTACTCACTACTACAGGGGGAAATGTGACACGAACAACGAATAAGGTTTACTGCTGTGTCCATCAGTATTCCCTGTGCTTGGCTTTACCCACATCTGCGGTTCCCGCCCTATGCTGTGTCTATCCCTTTGGTAGTGTTGTCGCGCTTTGCGCCTCTGCTTGTTTTGGTGTCTGTCTGGGTGGGGTCATAACCCGCTGTGTTTTTTGTTTGCGGCGTTGAGGTGCCACCTTGTCGGTGTAGTCCGTGGGGCCTGCTGGGGCTTGCCCCTGTATACACCTACCGGTGCGTGATCCCTTTGGGGTCCACTACTGTAACCGACGTTCATTCATTCATTCAGCACTATGCCTTTTTATTTGTGCACCGGACTGGCAGCCACGTCGTTAGCCCATCTAAGGCAGTAGTAAAAGCAGCCACAGCAATAAACAGCCTCATGTATGATGAGGCACTTAGAACAGCAGGCAGGTCAGCAGCCACACGCCCACAGCAGCAGAAGCAGACACACTCACACATATATGCCCAGGGACACTTAGGAATTAACGCATTTACCAAGCAGGTCGCTCGTCAGCCGAAGACTGTAACATAGCAGCCGGCGGCAGCAGTGGCCAAACCCACACACAGCTCCCTGTATGTACGTATGAGCCGCTCAGAATACAATACTAATACTAACCCTGCAATAATAATACGGCCCAATAATAACAATACTAATCATAATAAGAGCCCCCGCCTTGATTAGGGCTACATCCATAATATGATATTTTCCGGGGGAACCCCCCCTGTCGACCCCCCCTGGCATGACGCGTCAGTGCTGTGATGGATGAATTAAGAAGAGGCACATGGCGGACATGAAAGGAAAGCAGACAGCAAAAGCCACGTAGCAGCTGCAGGAAGGATGTGCATGATTCTGAGACTGTGTGAGCAGGCATAGCTCACATGAGGATGCACATGCATGGGGCAGGTAGGTACACTATCATGGAAGTTTGGAAGTCATCGTTGTGGTGCCCCATTACGACGATGGAAAGCAAGCTGCCATGAGAAAGTAGGATTGTGGGTTTGAACAGCCCGTTCATTGGAAGAATGTCAGCGAGGCGTGCAAGCGGTTGGAAAGGGATCACGAAACGAAAAGTGGACATGTTCTTCGGAGCGGAGCCGCGACGCTTGGAATTACGATGAATGCGAAAGGGTGCATATGTTGTGCTGCAAGGACATTACACAGTCGTGCGGACAGTATAAATGTGGGACAGTCAGTTGCGAATGGTGGCGTCCGATCCATAATCCGCACAAGGAAAAGAGGTGAAGCATTAAGAGGCACACCGCGATGAAAGTTTATCTCAAAACACCGTAATTGTTGTCACGTAACAAGAGGTGCGCAGCGCTGCAGAACGACGGTTGAACAATGTGATGACGAGCAAAGCGGGCTTGCCATGACGTTAAGGCAGTTCCGAAACGCATGCGACTGGAAAGCATCCAGAAGGGAATTTAAAATCAATCGCAGTGGTGTAAAAACAATGTACAGAAGTGACGCGGACAGCAAGTTCAGAACATGAAAGACGATGAATCGCAACATGAACGCACAGTTCAGCCGGAGCCGCGCCGTTATAATATTAGATACGCAAAAATGCGAGGAACGTTTTGTTAACTTCAGAATGGAGGAAACGGTGGGTCATACAGGTGTACTGCCTTGCAGTCGGAATGTAATATGGCTGGAGTCTGTAGGCTTACCATTAGCTTTCGGGAACGGAATGAATACGTTCATGATTAATAGAGAGCTAGGTGCGCGGCGGGCTTGACAAAACGACGGCCGAACCAAAGTGAGCTGCGACGAGCGCTTTCAATCCCTCGTTCACCGACCTCACAACAAACGACACAGCACCAAAGAACTGTAGACCAGCGCGGAGATGAACATACGTCCATATGGACGTACTTTGCCGAGCTGCGAAGTCCGCCCACAGGTTCCGCCACCCCGGCATGAATCAAGACTGAGCATAACGATCTGGAAAATTAAGAACATGTCAGACCAACAAAGAATCCAGCCGAAACGGCCGGTGACGCTGATAGGCAGAATTACGGGTACGATTCAGTGGGGAAGCGGTTACGATGCAAAGGTCGCGCACAATGTTGCATGGAAGGCCAGGATGTTAAGGAGCGCTAGAGAAGTGTAGTCTGAATGGAAGAATGGAACAGAAGGACGACAGCAAACTCGGAATGACAGGTATGTGCTGACGTGCGCAAGGACAGCAAGGACACTGGCGGACGACAGCAACTCGCAGGCGGCCAGCTGACGCCCGTTTCCGCCGGGAGCGCGACAGCAATCATACCATTCGATAGATATTGATGAAAGACATTACAGAGGAAGCGTGTTGCAGCTGCGAGAGCCGGAAATCGCGCGCACAAGTGGGCAGGAATGTGAGGTCGCGAGCAAGTGCCGCGCGAGGCTGGCGCGAAGGCGCCCCTTCATGGCTTCAAATTTTGAAAACATACATTGAAAGGGAAATTGGCGAGGATTATTTCCAGCTATTCAGCGCAGTGTTTCGCGGTCGCGGAATCGCTGATTTGTGTGTACTGCTATGTGGGACGAGCATGTCGTATAAAAAGTGCCGCGAGTCTATTAATAATAACAATACTAATAATAATAACAGCCCCCGCCCCATTAGAAAGACTATTCAGGGATGAAAAAGGGGTTTCGCCCCCCCGCACCCCCCCTTAATGGACATGGGGGGAACCCCCCCTGTCGACCCCCCCTGGCATGACGAGTCAGTGCTGTGATGGATAGAGAAGAGGCACATGGCAGACATGAAAGGAAAGCAGACATGAGAACCCACATAGCAGCTGAAGAAGGATGTGCATGATTATGAGACTCTGCAAGCAGGTATAGTACACATGCATGAGAATGCACTTGCATGAGGCAGGTACATTATCATGGCAGTTTGCAATTCATCGTTGTGGTGCCCCATCATGACGATGGGAAGCAAGCTGCCATGATAATGTAGGATTGTGGGTTTGAACAGGCCGTTTATTGGAAGAGTGGAAGAGTGTTGGAGCAAGCGTGCAAGCGGTTGGAAAGTGGATGACGAAACGAAGAGTGGACGTGTTATCCCGAGCCGCGACGCTAAAAGTAAGTAAGTATGCTTAAGGGTTCCAACGTAGTGCTGAAAAGACATTTCACAGTGGTGCGGACATTAACGTCGGAAAGTGAGTTGTGAATCGCGGAGCCCGATCCGCACAAGGAAAAGAGCGGCAAGCCTACCTTATCAAGCACACCGCACTGAAACATCATCTAACAACACCGTAATTGCTGTCACGTAAAAAGAGGTGCGCAGCGCCTGAAAATGACGGTTGAAGGATGTCACGAAGAGGCCGGCAGGTGATGACGTTCAGAGAGGTAAGAAACGCATGCGACTGAAAAGCGTAAAGATGGAAATTGAAAAGGAATGCTAGTTGTGTTAAAACAAATCACAGTACTGATGCGGAGAGCAACTTAAAGCAATGTCGGAACATGAACGAAATACGATTAATCGCAACATGAACGCGCAGTTCAGCCCGGGCCGCACCGTTATATTGTTAGATAAGGAACAATGCAATAAATGCTTTGCTCGTTAAAGAAGGGGGAAGCAACTGAATATAATGGTGTACTGCCTTGCAGTCGAGCGATGTGTGGCAAGTCGGGAGGAAGCTGCTTATGATGCACACCGCGATGAAACTTTCTCTCAAAACACCGTAATTGTTGTCACGTAACAAGAGGTGCGCAGCGCTGCAGAACGACGGTTGAAGAATGTGATGACGAGCAAAGCGGGCTTAGAAAGACTATTCAGGGATGAAAAAGGGGTTTCAGGGAACCCCCCCTGTCGATCCCCCCTGGCATGACAAGGCAGTGCTGTCATATATGAAGTACTAAGAGGGAAATGACTGATGACATGAAAGGATACAAACACCATGCATCGGATGGGAGCTGAAAGAAGAGATGTATGTGCATGTTAAATGAGGATGCAGGCACAGTGAGGCAACAGCACACATGATAGGCAGCAGTGCAGGGATGCATGGCAAGGCAGCAGGTACACTATCATGGCAGTTTGCAATTCATCGTTGTGGTGCCCCACGATGACGATGGAAAGCAAACTGCCATGATAATGTAGGATTGTGGGATTGGAGGGCCTGTTCATTGGAAGTGTGTTAGCGAGGAGTGCACACAAGTGGTTGGAAGGTGGCTCACAAAACGAAGAGTGGACGTGTTATCCCGAGGCGCGACACTATCAATAAGGCAGTATGCATGCGACATGCGTCAGGCGTAGTGCTGCAAAGACATTACACAGTCGTGCGTGCGGACAGTAACGTTGGCTATGAGTTGCGAATCGCGGATGGAGCCTTATCCACACAAGGAAAAGAGCGGCAAGCATTATGAAGCACACCGCGATGGAATATCCTCCAACAACACCTTAATTACTGTCACGAAATAAGCGGTCCGCAGCGCTTGAAAATGACAATTGAGGAATTGACGAAGCGGCGGGCCACAGATACCGTACGACGTTAAGTGCGGTAAGAAACGCGTGCGACTGATAAGCATCCAGAAAGGGATTGAAAACGAATGCCAGTGGTGTAAAAACAATCCCCAGTACTGATGCGGACAGCAACTTATTAAAGCAATGTCGGAACATGACGTTAAGTGAGTTAAGAAACTCATGCGACTGAAAAGCATCCAAAAGGACATTTAAAACGAATGCCAGTGGTGTAAGAACAATTGACAGTAGTGAAGCGGAAAGCAACTTGAAGCTATGTCGGCGGGAGCATGAAATAATACGATCAATCGCAACATGAACGATGGGTTCAGCCGCGCGCCAAAGCCGCACCGTTATAATATGAAATAAGCAATAATGTGATGGACGTGTTGTTAGGTTAAGAACGGAGCAAACTGCGGGCCATACAGGTGTACTGCCTTGCAGTCGAGCGATGTGTGGCAACTCGGCAGGAAGCTGGCCTGTAAAAAGGCAGCAGTCTGTACGCATACCAATAGCTTTCGGGCGGTAAATAGTACGGTCATTAATAGAGAGCTGCGCGGCTTCGTTCGCAAAATGGCGGCGCAACGAAAGTGGAAAGCGAGGAGCGATTTGAACCCGTTCACCGACGTCAGCAGCAAAGGACACAGCACCAACGTGGCGTCTATGGCAGTGGTATGTACGTGACGAATGTTGAATGCGCTGAAGAATGGGCACGACAACGTGGTCGTCAAAACTAGCAAACGCGTTCATGAACGCGTTCGTGAACGTAGCGTTGCACTGTCTGCTCGCAAGCGGAATGGAATACTACTCAATGGCATCGTCAAAATAATGAATCATCGCAATAGCAATGAATGTCATCATCACGCAGCATAACTAGGCAGAAGCATATTTTGCAGCGAAAAGGAAGCGAGCGGTGCTCGCGAGCGTTGTTGTTGTAATGCTTTGTGGTGCTGCTGGCAAGCGCACGGAAATAGATGATAACGTTGCGAATAATGGAGCGGATAATGGTTTGCGCTCCGGAATGGTCTACTACGTACGAGATGATGTACGACAAGGAATAGTAGCTCGTCAATTTTGTGTAGCGAACCTATAAGAGGCGGGGGCAATAATAATAACAATACTAATAATAATAACAGCCCCCGCCGCATTAGACAGACTATCCAGGGATGGAAAAGGGGTTTCGCGGGGGGCTAGGCCCCCCCGCACCCCCCCTTAATGGACATGGGGGGAACCCCCCCTGTCGACCCCCCCTGGCATGACGAGTCAGTGCTGTGATGGATAACGAAGAGGCACATGGCGGACATGAAAGGAAAGCAGGCATGAAAAGCGACGTAGCAGGTGCAGGAAGGATTGCATGATTCTGAGACTCTGCAAGCAGGCATAGTACACATGAGGATGCACATGCATGCGGCAGGTAGGTACACTATCATGGCAGTTTGGAAATCATCCTTGTGGTGCCCCATACATAACGGCGATGGAAAGCAAGCTGCCATGAGAAAGTAGGATTGTGGGTTTGAACCGCCCGTACATTAAAAGATTGTGAGCGAGGCGTGGACGAAAGGAAGAGTGGACATGTTCATCCGAGCCGAGCCGCGACGCTAGAAAGTAACACGTATGTGAAAGGGTGCATATGTTGTGCTGCAAAGACATTACACAGTCGTGCGGACAGTATAAATGTCGGACAGTCAGTTGCGAATCGTGGCGGCATCCATAATCCGCACAAGGAAAAGAGCTGCAGCATTATGAAGCACACCGCGATGAAATTTTATTTCAAAACACCGTAATTGTTGTCACGTAACAAGAGGTGCGCAGCGCTGCAGAACGACGGTTGAAGAATGTGATGACGAGCAAAGCGGGCTTACCATGACGTTCAGGCAGTTCCGAAACGCATGCGACTGAAACGCATCCAGAAGGGAATTTAAAATCAATCGCAGTGGCCTAAAAACACTTTACAGAAGTGACGTTGACAGCAAGTTCAGAACATGAAAGACGATGAATCGCAACATGAACGCACAGTTCAGCCAGAGGCGCGCCGTTAGAATGCTAGATACGCAAAAATGCGAGGAACATTTTGTTAACTTCAGAATGGAGGAAACGGCGGGTCATACAGGTGTACTGCCTTGCAGTCGAGCGATGTGAGGCAAGTCGTGAGGAAGCTGGAATGTAATATGGCTGCAGCCTGTAGGCTTACCATTAGCTTTCGGGAACGAAATTAATACGTTCATCATAAATAGAGAGCTAGGTGCGCGGCTTGACAAAACGACGGCCGAACCAAAGTGAGCTGCGACGAGCGATTTCAATCCCTCGTTCACCGACCTCAGCAAACGACACAGCTCCAAAGAACTGTAGACCAGCGCGAAACGTGATGTCATTTTCTTGGCAGTGGGAAGTGAGGAATGATGAATGCGCCGAAGAATGGGCAGGACAACGTCATGAGCAGTACAAGCAAACGCGCGGCCAATGAATCAGCGTAATCAGCGGAATAGCCATGAATGTCATCAGCATCAGCACAAGGCAGAAGCATATATTAATTTTGCAGTGAACAGGGATCAGAGAGCGAGCGGTGCTCGCGAGAGTATCGGAAAGGAATGTACGAAGACCAAGCAAACGGAAAGAGTAATAAATGGTATCGGAAAGAGGAGGTATCGGAAAGGAATCTACAAACGGCGTTTGGAACGGTATCGGAAGCAGGTATCGGAAGCAGGTATCGGAAGCAGGTATGTACGAATGGAAATCCATTCGGCGGCGCATGGTTTCCGGGCACGTGCAGTACAGAGATTGCTCGTCCAGATTGTAGCGAGTATATAAAAGGCGGGGGCAATAATAACAATACTAATAATAATAACAGCCCCCGCCCCATTAGAAAGACTATCCAGGGATGAAAAAGGGGTTTCGCCCCCCCGCACCCCCCCTTAATGGACATGGGGGGAACCCTCCCTGTCGACCCCCCCTGGCATGACGAGTCAGTGCTGTGATGGATAGAGAAGAGGCACATGGCAGACATGAAAGGAAAGCAGACATGAGAACCCACATAGCAGCTGAAGAAGGATGTGCATGATTCTGAGACTCTGCAAGCAGGTATAGTACACATGCATGAGAATGCACCTGCATGAGGCAGGTACATTATCATGGCAGTTTGCAATTCATCGTTGTGGTGCCCCATCATGACGATGGGAAGCAAGCTGCCATGATAATGTAGGATTGTGGGTTTGAACAGGCCGTTTATTGGAAGAGTGGAAGAGTGTTGGAGCGAGGCGTGCAAGCGGTTGGAAAGTGGATGACGAAACGAAGAGTGGACGTGTTATCCCGAGCCGCGACGCTAAAAGTAAGTAAGTATGCTAAAGGGTTCCTACGTAGTGCTGCACAGACATTTCACAGTGGTGCGGACATTAACGTCGGAAAGTGAGTTGAGAATCGCGGCGCCCGATCCGCACAAGGAAAAGAGCGGCAAGCCTACCTTCACATCAAGCACACCACACTGCAACATCATCTAACAACACCGTAATTGCTTTCACGTAAAAAGAGGTGCGCAGCGCCTGAAAATGACGGTTGAAGGATGTCACGAAGAGGCCGACAGGTGATGACGTTAAGAGAGGTAAGAAACGCATGCGACTGAAAAGCGTAAAGACGGAAATTGAAAAGGAATGCTATGGTGTTAAAACAAATCACAGTACTGATGCGGAGAGCAACTTAAAGCAATGTCGGAACATGAACGAAATACGATGAATCGCAACATGAACGCGCAGTTCAGCCCGGGCCGCACCGTTATATTGTTAGATCAGGAATAATGCAATAAATGCTTAGCTCGTTAAAGACGGGGGAAGCAACTGACCATAATGGTGTACTGCATTGCAGTCGAGCGATGTGTGGCAAGTCGGGAGGAAGCTGCTTATGATGCACACCACGATGAAACTTTATCTCAAAACACCGTAATTGTTGTCGCGTAATAAGAGGTGCGCAGTGCTGCAGAACGACGGTTGAAGAATGTGATGACGAGCAAAGCGGGCTTACCATGACGTTAAGGCAGTTCCAAAACGCATGCGACTGAAAAGCATCCAGAAGGGCATTTAAAATCAATCGCAGTGGTGTAAAAACAATTTACAGAAGTGACGCGGACAGCAAGTTCAGAACATGAAAGACGATGAATCGCAACATGAACGCACAGTTCAGCCAGAGCCGCGCCGTTATAAGATTAGATAGGCACAATTGCGAGGAACGTTTTGTGAACTTCAGAATGGAGGAAATGGCGGGTCATACAGGTGTACTGCCTTGCAGTCGAGCAATGTGAGGCAAGTCGTGAGGAAGCTGGAATGTAATATGGCTGCAGCCTGTAGGCTTACCATTAGCTTTCGGGAACGAAATTAATATGTTCATCATAAATAGAGAGCTAGGTGCGCGGCTTGACAAAACGACGGCCGAACCAAAGTGAGCTGCAACGAACGATTTCAATCCCTCGTTCACCGACCTCAGCAAACGAAGAATGGACAGGACAGTCTCAGGTCATGAGCAGTACTCGCAAACGCGCGGCGGCGAATGAATCAGTGGAACAGCCATGAATGCCATAATAATCATCAGCACTAGGCAGAAGCATACTAATATTTCAGCAACCAAGGAACAGGAAGCGAGCGGTGCGAGAGAGCGGTGCTCGCGAGAGTAGTATCGGAAAGGACTATAGCAGAACTACTGGTATCGTAATAAATAAAGAGGTGTCGGAAGCAGGAATCTACGAATCGCGACGGTTGGAATGTAGCGAAGCTGCTTTCCTAAACAGGTCTCGGAAGAGGTTTGGGGGCGCGTGCAGTACACAGAGATGTGTGTCGTACGAGCGAGATGAAGATTTTGTAGCGAGTATATAACAGGCGGGGGCAATAATAACAATACTAATAATAATAACAGCCCCCGCCCCATTAGAAAGACTATCCAGGGATGGAGAAGGGGTTTCGCGGGGGGCTATGCCCCCCGCACCCCCCCTTAATGGACATGGGGGGAACCCCCCCTGTCGACCCCCCCTGGCATGACGAGTCAGTGCTGTGATGGATAGAGAAGAGGCACATGGCAGACATGAAAGGAAAGCAGACATGAGAACCCACATAGCAGCTGAAGGAAGGATGTGCATGATTCTGAGACTCTGCAAGCAGGTATAGTACACATGCATGAGAATGCACTTGCATGAGGCAGGTTCAGTATCATGGCAGCTTGCAATTCATTGTTGTGGTGCCCCATCATGACGATGGGAAGCAAGCTGCCATGATCATGTAGGATTGTGGGTTTGAACAGGCCGTTTATTGGAAGAGTGGAAGAGTGTTGGAGCGAGGCGTGCAAGCGGTTGGAAAGTGGATGACGAAACGAAGAGTGGACGTGTTATCCCGAGCCGCGACGCTAAAAGTAAGTAAGTATGCTAAAGGGTTCCTACGTAGTGCTGCACAGACATTTCACAGTGGTGCGGACATTAACGTCGGAAAGTGAGTTGAGAATGGCCGAGCCCGATCCGCACAAGGAAAAGAGCGGCAAGCCTACCTTATCAAGCACACCGCACTGAAACATCATCTAACAACACCGTAATTGCTGTCACGTAAAAAGAGGTGCGCAGCGCCTGAAAATGACGGTTGAAGGATGTCACGAAGAGGCCGACAGGTGATGACGTTAAGAGAGGTAAGAAACGCATGCGACTGAAAAGCGTAAAGACGGAAATTGAAAAGGAATGCTAGTTGTGTTAAAACAAATCACAGTACTGATGCGGAGAGCAACTTAAAGCAATGTCGGAACATGAACGAAATACGATTGATCGCAACATGAACGCTCAGTTCAGCCCGGGCCGCACCGTTATATTGTTAGATAAGGAACAATGCAATAAATGCTTTGCTCGTTAAAGAAGGGGGAAGCAACTGACCATAATGGTGTACTGCCTTGCAGTCGAGCGATGTGTGGCAAGTCGGGACGAAGCTGCTTATGATGCACACCGCGATGAAATTTTATCTCAAAACACCGTAATTGTTGTCACGTAACAAGAGGTGCGCAGCGCTGCCGAACGACGGTTGAAGGATGTGATGACGAGCAAAGCGGGCTTACCATGACGTTAAGGCAGTTCCGAAACGCATGCAACTGAGAAGCATCCAGAAGGGAATTTAAAATCAATCGCAGTGGTGTAAAAACAATTTACAGAAGTGACGCGGACAGCAAGTTCAGAACATGAAAGACGATGAATCGCAACATGAACGCACAGTCCAGCCAGAGCCGCGCCGTTATAATATTAGATACGCAAAAATGCGAGGAACGTTTTGTTAACTTCAGGATGGAGGAAACGGCGGGTCATACAGGTGTACTGCCTTGCAGTCGGAATGTAATATGGCTGGAGTCTGTAGGCTTACCATTAGCTTTCGGGAAGGGAATTAATACGTTTATCATTAATAGAGAGCTAGGTGCGCGGCGGGCTCGACAAAACGACGGCCGAACCAAAGTGAGCTGCGACGAGCGCTTTCAATCCCTCGTTCACCGACCTCACAACAAACGACACAGCTCCAAAGAACTGTAGACCAGCGCGGAGATGAACATACGTCCATATGGACGTACTTTGCCGAGCTGCGAAGTCCGCCCACAGGTTCCGCCACCCCGGCATGAATCAAGACTGAGCATAACGATCTGGAAAATTAAGAACATGTCAGACCAACAAAGAATCCAGCCGAAACGGCCGGTGACGCTGATAGGCAGAATTACGGGTACGATTCAGTGGGGAAGCGGTTACGATGCAAAGGTCGCGCACAATGTTGCATGGAAGGCCAGGATGTTAAGGAGCGCTAGAGAAGTGTAGTCTGAATGGAAGAATGGAACGGAAGGACGACAGCAAACTCGGAATGACAGGTATGTGCTGACGTGCGCAAGGACACTGGCGGACGACAGCAACTCGCAGGCGGCCAGCTGACACCCGTTTCCGCCGGGAGCGCGACAGCAATCATACCATTCGATAGATATTGATGAAAGACATTACAGAGGAAGCGTGTTGCAGCTGCGAGAGCCGGAAATCGCGCGCACAAGTGGGCAGGAATGTGAGGTCGCGAGCAAGTGCCGCGCGAGGCTGGCGCGAAGGCGCCCCTTCATGGCTTCAAATTTTGAAAACATACATTGAAAGGGAAATTGGCGAGGATTATTTCCAGCTATTCAGCGCAGCGTTTTGCGGTCGCGGAATCGCTGATTTGTGTGTGGGACGAGCATGTCGTATAAAAAGTGCCGCGAGTCTATTAAAGGCGGGGGCAATAATAACAATACTAATAATAATAACAGCCCCCGCCCCATTAGACAGACTATCCAGGGATGGAGAAGGGGTTTTGCGGGGGGCTAGGCCCCCCCGCACCCCCCCTTAATGGACATGGGGGGAACCCCCCCTGTCGACCCCCCCTGGCATGACGAGTCAGTGCTGTGATGGATAGAGAAGAGGCACATGGCAGACATGAAAGGAAAGCAGACATGAGAACCCACATAGCAGCTGAAGGAAGGATGTGCATGATTATGAGACTCTGCAAGCAGGTATAGTACACATGCATGAGAATGCACTTGCATGAGGCAGGTACAGTATCATGGCAGTTTGCAATTCATCGTTGTGGTGGCCCATCATGACGATGGGAAGCAAGCTGCCATGATAATGTAGGATTGTGGGTTTGAACAGGCCGTTTATTGGAAGAGTGGAAGAGTGTTGGAGCGAGGCGTGCAAGCAGTTGGAAAGTGGATGCCGAAACGAAGAGTGGACGTGTTATCCCGAGCCGCGACGCTAAAAGTAAGTAAGTATGCTAAAGGGTTCCTACGTAGTGCTGCACAGACATTTCACAGTGGTGCGGACATTAACGTCCGCGAATCGCGGAGCCCGATCCGCACAAGGAAAAGAGCGGCAAGCCTACCTTATCTGAAGCACACCGCACTGAAACATCATCTAACAACACCGTAATTGCTGTCACGTAAAAAGAGGTGCGCAGCGCCTGAAAATGACGGTTGAAGGATGTCACGAAGAGGCCGGCAGGTGATGACGTTAAGAGAGGTAAGAAATGCATGCGACAGAGAAGTGTAAAGAAGGAAATTGAAAAGAAATGCTAGTGGTGTTAAAACAAATCACAGGACTGATGCGGAGAGCAACTTAAAGCAATGTCCGAACATGAACGAAATACCATGAATCGCAACAAGAACGCGCAGTTCAGCCCGGGCCGCACCGTTGTATTGTTAGATAAGGAACAATGCAATAAATGCTTTGCTCGTTAAATAAGGGGGAAGCAACTGACCATAATGGTGTACTGCCTTGCAGTCGAGCGATGTGTGGCAAGTCGGGACGAAGCTGCTTATGATGCACACCGCGATGAAATTTTATCTCAAAACACCGTAATTGTTGTCACGTAACAAGAGGTGCGCAGCGCTGCAGAAGGACGGTTGAAGAATGTGATGACGAGCAAAGCGGGCTTACCAAGACGTTAAGGCAGTTCCAAAACGCATGCAACTGAGAAGCATCCAGAAGGGAATTTAAAATCAATCGCAGTGGTGTAAAAACAATTCACAGAAGTGACGCGGACAGCAAGTTCAGAACATGAAAGATGATGAATCGCAACATGAACGCACAGTTGAGCCAGAGCCGCGCCGTTATAAGATTAGATAGGCAAAAATGCGAGGAACGTTTTGTTAACTTCAGAATGGAGGAAACGGCGGGTCATACAGGTGTACTGCCTTGCAGTCGAGCGATGTGAGGCAAGTCGTGAGGAAGCTGGAATGTAATATGGCTGCAGCCTGTAGGCTTACCATTAGCTTTCGGGAACGAAATTAATACGTTCATCATTAATAGAGAGCTAGGTGCGCGGCGGGCTTGACAAAACGACGGCCGAACCAAAGTGAGCTGCGACGAGCGATTTCAATCCCTCGTTCACCGACCTCACGACAAACGACACAGCACCAAACGTACTGCGCGAAACGTGACGTCATTTTCTTGGCAGTGGGAAGTGAGGAATGATGAATGCGCCGAAGAATGGGCCGGACAACGTCATGAGCAGTACTAGCAAACACGCGGCCAATGAATCAGTGTAATCAGCAGAATAGCCATGAATATCATCAGCATCAGCACTAGGCAGAAGCATATATTAAATTTGCAGCGAACAGGGATCAGAGAGCACCGCTCGCGAGAGTATCGCAAAGGAATCTACGCAGTACAGTATCGCAAGCAAGCAGGTATCGTAAGCAGGTGTCTACGAATGGGAATCCATTCGGCGGCGCATGGTTTCGGGGCGCGTGCCGTACAGAGATTGCTCGTCCAGATTGTAGCGAGTATATAAGAGGCGGGGGCAATAATAATAATACTAATCATAATAAGAGCCCCCACCTTGATTAGGGCTACATCCATGATATGATATTTTCCGCAGGGGGGCTGTGCCCCCCGCACCCCCCCTTAATGGACAGGGGGGGAACCCCCCCTGTCGACCCCCCCTGGCATGACGAGTCAGTGCTGTGATGGATGAATTAAGAAGAGGCACATGGCGGACATGAAAGGAAAGCAGACAGCAAAAGCCACGTAGCAGCTGCAGGAAGGATGTGCATGATTCTGAGACTGTGCGAGCAGGCATAGCTCACATGAGGATGCACTTGCATGCGGCAGGTAGGTACACTATCATGGAAGTTTGGAAGTCATCATTGTGGTGCCCCATAACGACGATGGACAGCAAGCTGCCATGAGAAAGTAGGATTGTGGGTTTGAACAGCCCGTTCATTGGAAGAATGTCAGCGAGGCGTGCAAGCGGTTGGAAACGGGATCACGAAACGAAAAGTGGACATGTTTTTCGGAGATGAGCCGCGACGCTAGGAATTACGACGAATGCGAAAGGGTGCATATGTTGTGCTGCAAAGACATTACACAGTCGTGCGGACAGTATAAATGTCGGACGGACAGTCAGTTGCGAATGGTGGCGGCCGATCCATAATCCGCACAAGGAAAAGAGGTGAAGCATTATGAAGCACACCGCGATGAAACTTTATCTCAAAACACCGTAATTGTTGTCACGTAAAAAGAGGTGCGCAGCGCTGCAGAACGACGGTTGAACAATGTGATGACGAGCAAAGCGGGCTTACCATGACGTTCAGGCAGTTCCGAAACGCATGCGACTGAGAAGCATCCAGAAGGGAATTTAAAATCAATCGCAGTGGTGTAAAAACAATGTACAGAAGTGACGCGGACAGCAAGCTCAGAACATGAAAGACGATGAATCGCAACATGATCGCAAAGTTGAGCCAGAGCCGCACCGTTATAATATTTCATACGCAAAAATGCGATGAACGTTTTGTTAACTTCAGAATGGAGGAAACGGTGGGTCATACAGGTGTACTGCCTTGCAGTCGGAATGTAATATGGCTGCAGCCTGTAGGCTTACCATTAGCTTTCGGGAACGAAATTAATACGTTCATCATTAATAGAGAGCTAGGTGCGCGGCTCGACAAAACGACGGCCGAACCAAAGTGAGCTGCGACGAGCGCTTTCAAGAAGTGTAGTCTGAATGGAAGAATGGAACGGAAGGACGACAGCAAACTCGGAATGACAGGTATGTGCTGACGTACGCAAGGACACTGGCGGACGACAGCAAGTCGCAGGCGGCCAGCTGACGCCCGTTTCCGCCGGGAGCGCGACAGCAATCATACCATTCGATAGATTTTGATGAAAGACATTACAGAGGAAGCGTGCTTCAGCTGCAAGAGCCGGAAATCGCGCGCACAAGTGGGCAGGAATAATGTGAGGTCGCGAGCAAGTGCCGCGCGAGGCTGGCGCGAAGGCGCCCCTTCATGGCTTCAAATTTTGAAAACATACATTGAAAGGGAAATTGGTGAGGATTATTTCCAGCTATTAAGAGCAGCGTTTCGCGGTCGCGGAATCGCTGATTTGTGTGTACTGCTATGTGGGACGAGCATGTCGTATAAAAAATGTAGCGAGTCTATTAAAGGCGGGGCAATAATAACAATACTAATAATAATAACAGCCCCCGCCCCATTAGAAAGACTATCCAGGGATGGAGAAGGGGTTTCGCGGGGGGCTATGCCCCCCGCACCCCCCCTTAATGGACATGGGTTTTGCGGTCGCGGAATCGCTGATTTGTGTGTACTGCTATGTGGGACGAGCATGTCGTATAAAAAGTGCCGCGAGTCTATTAAAGGCGGGGGCAATAATAACAATACTAATAATAATAACAGCCCCCGCCCCATTAGACAGACTATCCAGGGATGGAGAAGGGGTTTTGCGGGGGGGCTAGGCCCCCCCGCACCCCCCCTTAATGGACATGGGGGGAACCCCCCCTGTCGACCCCCCCTGGCATGACGAGTCAGTGCTGTGATGGATAGAGAAGAGGCACATGGCAGACATGAAAGGAAAGCAGACATGAGAACCCACATAGCAGCTGAAGGAAGGATGTGCATGATTATGAGACTCTGCAAGCAGGTATAGTACACATGCATGAGAATGCACTTGCATGAGGCAGGTACAGTATCATGGCAGTTTGCAATTCATCGTTGTGGTGGCCCATCATGACGATGGGAAGCAAGCTGCCATGATAATGTAGGATTGTGGGTTTGAACAGGCCGTTTATTGGAAGAGTGGAAGAGTGTTGGAGCGAGGCGTGCAAGCAGTTGGAAAGTGGATGACGAAACGAAGAGTGGACGTGTTATCCCGAGCCGCGACGCTAAAAGTAAGTAAGTATGCTAAAGGGTTCCTACGTAGTGCTGCACAGACATTTCACAGTGGTGCGGACATTAACGTCCGCGAATCGCGGAGCCCGATCCGCACAAGGAAAAGAGCGGCAAGCCTACCTTATCTGAAGCACACCGCACTGAAACATCATCTAACAACACCGTAATTGCTGTCACGTAAAAAGAGGTGCGCAGCGCCTGAAAATGACGGTTGAAGGATGTCACGAAGAGGCCGGACATGACGTTAAGAGAGGTAAGAAATGCATGCGACAGAGAAGTGTAAAGAAGGAAATTGAAAAGAAATGCTAGTGGTGTTAAAACAAATCACAGGACTGATGCGGAGAGCAACTTAAAGCAATGTCCGAACATGAACGAAATACCATGAATCGCAACAAGAACGCGCAGTTCAGCCCGGGCCGCACCGTTGTATTGTTAGATAAGGAACAATGCAATAAATGCTTTGCTCGTTAAATAAGGGGGAAGCAACTGACCATAATGGTGTACTGCCTTGCAGTCGAGCGATGTGTGGCAAGTCGGGACGAAGCTGCTTATGATGCACACCGCGATGAAACTTTATCTCAAAACACCGTAATTGTTGTCACGTAAAAAGAGGTGCGCAGCGCTGCAGAACGACGGTTGAAGAATGTGATGACGAGCAAAGCGGGCTTACCATGACGTTCAGGCAGTTCCGAAACGCATGCGACTGAGAAGCATCCAGAAGGGAATTTAAAATCAATCGCAGTGGTGTAAAAACAATGTACAGAAGTGACGCGGACAGCAAGCTCAGAACATGAAAGACGATGAATCGCAACATGATCGCAAAGTTGAGCCAGAGCCGCACCGTTATAATATTTCATACGCAAAAATGCGATGAACGTTTTGTTAACTTCAGAATGGAGGAAACGGTGGGTCATACAGGTGTACTGCCTTGCAGTCGGAATGTAATATGGCTGCAGCCTGTAGGCTTACCATTAGCTTTCGGGAACGAAATTAATACGTTCATCATTAATAGAGAGCTAGGTGCGCGGCTCGACAAAACGACGGCCGAACCAAAGTGAGCTGCGACGAGCGCTTTCAAGAAGTGTAGTCTGAATGGAAGAATGGAACGGAAGGACGACAGCAAACTCGGAATGACAGGTATGTGCTGACGTACGCAAGGACACTGGCGGACGACAGCAAGTCGCAGGCGGCCAGCTGACGCCCGTTTCCGCCGGGAGCGCGACAGCAATCATACCATTCGATAGATTTTGATGAAAGACATTACAGAGGAAGCGTGCTTCAGCTGCAAGAGCCGGAAATCGCGCGCACAAGTGGGCAGGAATAATGTGAGGTCGCGAGCAAGTGCCGCGCGAGGCTGGCGCGAAGGCGCCCCTTCATGGCTTCAAATTTTGAAAACATACATTGAAAGGGAAATTGGTGAGGATTATTTCCAGCTATTAAGAGCAGAGTTTCGCGGTCGCGGAATCGCTGATTTGTGTGTACTGCTATGTGGGACGAGCATGTCGTATAAAAAATGTAGCGAGTCTATTAAAGGCGGGGGCAATAATAACAATACTAATAATAATAACAGCCCCCGCCCCATTAGAAAGACTATCCAGGGATGGAGAAGGGGTTTCGCGGGGGGGCTATGCCCCCCCGCACCCCCCCTTAATGGACATGGGTTTTGCGGTCGCGGAATCGCTGATTTGTGTGTACTGCTATGTGGGACGAGCATGTCGTATAAAAAGTGCCGCGAGTCTATTAAAGGCGGGGGCAATAATAACAATACTAATAATAATAACAGCCCCCGCCCCATTAGACAGACTATCCAGGGATGGAGAAGGGGTTTTGCCCCCCCCCTTAATGGACATGGGGGGAACCCCCCCTGTCGACCCCCCCTGGCATGACGAGTCAGTGCTGTGATGGATAGAGAAGAGGCACATGGCAGACATGAAAGGAAAGCAGACATGAGAACCCACATAGCAGCTGAAGGAAGGATGTGCATGATTATGAGACTCTGCAAGCAGGTATAGTACACATGCATGAGAATGCACTTGCATGAGGCAGGTACAGTATCATGGCAGTTTGCAATTCATCGTTGTGGTGGCCCATCATGACGATGGGAAGCAAGCTGCCATGATAATGTAGGATTGTGGGTTTGAACAGGCCGTTTATTGGAAGAGTGGAAGAGTGTTGGAGCGAGGCGTGCAAGCAGTTGGAAAGTGGATGACGAAACGAAGAGTGGACGTGTTATCCCGAGCCGCGACGCTAAAAGTAAGTAAGTATGCTAAAGGGTTCCTACGTAGTGCTGCACAGACATTTCACAGTGGTGCGGACATTAACGTCCGCGAATCGCGGAGCCCGATCCGCACAAGGAAAAGAGCGGCAAGCCTACCTTATCTGAAGCACACCGCACTGAAACATCATCTAACAACACCGTAATTGCTGTCACGTAAAAAGAGGTGCGCAGCGCCTGAAAATGACGGTTGAAGGATGTCACGAAGAGGCCGGCAGGTGATGACGTTAAGAGAGGTAAGAAATGCATGCGACAGAGAAGTGTAAAGAAGGAAATTGAAAAGAAATGCTAGTGGTGTTAAAACAAATCACAGGACTGATGCGGAGAGCAACTTAAAGCAATGTCCGAACATGAACGAAATACCATGAATCGCAACAAGAACGCGCAGTTCAGCCCGGGCCGCACCGTTGTATTGTTAGATAAGGAACAATGCAATAAATGCTTTGCTCGTTAAATAAGGGGGAAGCAACTGACCATAATGGTGTACTGCCTTGCAGTCGAGCGATGTGTGGCAAGTCGGGACGAAGCTGCTTATGATGCACACCGCGATGAAACTTTATCTCAAAACACCGTAATTGTTGTCACGTAAAAAGAGGTGCGCAGCGCTGCAGAACGACGGTTGAAGAATGTGATGACGAGCAAAGCGGGCTTACCATGACGTTCAGGCAGTTCCGAAACGCATGCGACTGAGAAGCATCCAGAAGGGAATTTAAAATCAATCGCAGTGGTGTAAAAACAATGTACAGAAGTGACGCGGACAGCAAGCTCAGAACATGAAAGACGATGAATCGCAACATGATCGCAAAGTTGAGCCAGAGCCGCACCGTTATAATATTTCATACGCAAAAATGCGATGAACGTTTTGTTAACTTCAGAATGGAGGAAACGGTGGGTCATACAGGTGTACTGCCTTGCAGTCGGAATGTAATATGGCTGCAGCCTGTAGGCTTACCATTAGCTTTCGGGAACGAAATTAATACGTTCATCATTAATAGAGAGCTAGGTGCGCGGCTCGACAAAACGACGGCCGAACCAAAGTGAGCTGCGACGAGCGCTTTCAAGAAGTGTAGTCTGAATGGAAGAATGGAACGGAAGGACGACAGCAAACTCGGAATGACAGGTATGTGCTGACGTACGCAAGGACACTGGCGGATGACAGCAAGTCGCAGGCGGCCAGCTGACGCCCGTTTCCGCCGGGAGCGCGACAGCAATCATACCATTCGATAGATTTTGATGAAAGACATTACAGAGGAAGCGTGCTTCAGCTGCAAGAGCCGGAAATCGCGCGCACAAGTGGGCAGGAATAATGTGAGGTCGCGAGCAAGTGCCGCGCGAGGCTGGCGCGAAGGCGCCCCTTCATGGCTTCAAATTTTGAAAACATACATTGAAAGGGAAATTGGTGAGGATTATTTCCAGCTATTAAGAGCAGAGTTTCGCGGTCGCGGAATCGCTGATTTGTGTGTACTGCTATGTGGGACGAGCATGTCGTATAAAAAATGTAGCGAGTCTATTAAAGGCGGGGGCAATAATAACAATACTAATAATAATAACAGCCCCCGCCCCATTAGAAAGACTATCCAGGGATGGAGAAGGGGTTTCGCGGGGGGGCTATGCCCCCCCGCACCCCCCCTTAATGGACATGGGGGGAACCCCCCCTGTCGACCCCCCCTGGCATGACGAGTCAGTGCTGTGATGGATAGAGAAGAGCCACATGGCAGACATGAAAGGAAAGCAGACATGCGGACCCACATAGCAGCTGAAGAAGGATGTGCATGATTATGAGACTCTGCAAGCAGGTATAGTACACATGCATGAGAATGCACTTGCATGAGGCAGGTACAGTATCATGGCAGTTTGCAATTCATCATTGAGGTGCCCCATCATGACGATGGGAAGCAAGCTGCCATGATAATGTAGGATTGTGGGTTTGAACAGGCCGTTTATTGGAAGAGTGGAAGAGTGTTGGAGCGAGGCGTGCAAGCGGTTGGAAAGTGGATGACGAAACGAAGAGTGGACGTGTTATCCCGAGCCGCGACGCTAAAAGTAAGTAAGTATGCTAAAGGGTTCGTACGTAGTGCTGAAAAGACATTTCACAGTGGTGCGGACATTAACGTCGGAAAGTGAGTTGCGAATCGTGGAGCCCGATCCGCACAAGGAAAAGAGCGGCAAGCGTACCTTATCAAGCACACCGCACTGAAACATCATCTAACAACACCGTAATTGCTGTCACGTAAAAAGAGGTGCGCAGCGCCTGAAAATGACGGTTGAAGGATGTCACGAAGAGGCCGGCAGGTGATGACGTTAAGAGAGGTAAGAAACGCATGCGACTGAAAAGCGTAAAGACGGAAATTGAAAAGGAATGCTAGTGGTGTTACAACAAATCACAGGACTGATGCGGAGAGCAACTTGAAGCAATGTCGGAACATGAACGAAATACGATGAATCGCAACATGAACGCGCAGTTCAGCCCGGGCCGCACCGTTATATTGTTAGATAAGGAAGAATGCAATAAATGCTTTGCTCGTTCAAGAAGGGGGAAGCAACTGACCATAATGGTGTACTGCCTTGCAGTCGAGCGATGTGTGGCAAGTCGGGAGGAAGCTGCGTATGATGCACACCGCGATGAAACTTTATCTCAAAACACCGTAATTGTTGTCACGTAACAAGAGGTGCGCAGCGCTGCAGAACGACGGTTGAAGAATGTGATGACGAGCCAAGCGGGCTTACCATGACGTCAAGGCAGTTCCGAAAGGCATGCAACTGAGAAGCATCCAGAAGGGAATTTAAAATCAATTGCAGTGGTGTAAAAACAATTTACAGAAGTGACGCGGACAGCAAGTTCAGAACATGAAAGACGATGAATCGCAACATGAACGCACAGTTCAGCCAGAGCCGCGCCGTTATAAGATTAGATAGGCAAAAATGCGAGGAACGTTTTGTTAACTTCAGAATGGAGGAAACGGCGGGTCATACAGGTGTACTGCCTTGCAGTCGAGCGATGTGAGGCAAGTCGTGAGGAAGCTGGAATGTAATATGGCTGCAGCCTGTAGGCTTACCATTAGCTTTCGGGAACGAAATTAATACGTTCATCATTAATAGAGAGCTAGGTGCGCGGCGGGCTTGACAAAACGACGGCCGAACCAAAGTGAGCTGTGACGAGCGATTTCAATCCCTCGACAAACGACACAGCACCAAACGTGCTGCGCGAAACGTGACGTCATTTTCTTGGCAGTGGGAAGTGAGGAATGATGAATGCGCCGAAGAATGGGCAGGACACCGTCATGAGCAGTACTAGCAAACACGCGGCCAATGAATCAGTGTAATCAGCAGAATAGCCATGAATGTCATCAGCATCAGCACTAGGCAGAAGCATATATTAAATTTGCAGCGAACAGCGGTGCTCGCGAGAGTATCGCAAAGGAATCTACGAATCGCGACGGTTGGAATATAGCGAAACAGGTATGGGAAACAGGTATCGGAAGCAGGTATCGGAAGCAGGTCTCTACGAATGGGATCCCATTCGGCGGCGCATGGTTTCGGGGCGCGTGCAGTACAGAGATTGCTCGTCCAGATTGTAGCGAGTATATAAGAGGCGGGGGCAATAATAATAATACTAATAATAATAACAGCCCCCGCCCCATTAGAAAGACTATCCAGGGATGGAGAAGGGGTTACGCGGGGGGGCTATGCCCCCCCGCACCCCCCCTTAATGGACATGGGGGGAACCCCCCCTGTCGACCCCCCCTGGCATGACGAGTCAGTGCTGTGATGGATAGAGAAGAGCCACATGGCAGACATGAAAGGAAAGCAGACATGAGGACCCACATAGCAGGTGAAGGAAGGATGTGCATGATTCTGAGACTCTGCAAGAAGGTATAGTACACATGCATGAGAATGCACTTGCATGAGGCAGGTACAGTATCATGGCAGCTTGCAATTCATCGTTGTGGTGCCCCATCATGACGATGGGAAGCAAGCTGCCATGATAATGTAGGATTGTGGGTTTGAACAGGCCGTTTATTGGAAGAGTGGAAGAGTGTTGGAGCGAGGCCTGCAAGCGGTTGGAAAGTGGATGACGAAACGAAGAGTGGACGTGTTATCCCGAGCCGCGACGCTAAAAGTAAGTAAGTATGCTAAAGGGTTCCTACGTAGTGCTGCACAGACATTTCACAGTGGTGCGGACATTAACGTCGGAAAGTGAGTTGCGAATCGTGGAGCCCGATCCGCACAAGGAAAAGAGCGGCAAGCGTACCTTATCAAGCACACCGCACTGAAACATCATCTAACAACACCGTAATTGCTGTCACGTAAAAAGAGGTGCGCAGCGCCTGAAAATGACGGTTGAAGGATGTCACGAAGAGGCCGGCAGGTGATGACGTTAAGAGAGGTAAGAAACGCATGCGACTGAAAAGCGTAAAGACGGAAATTGAAAAGGAATGCTAGTGGTGTTACAACAAATCACAGGACTGATGCGGAGAGCAACTTGAAGCAAACTGACCATAATGGTGTACTGCCTTGCAGTCGAGCGATGTGTGGCAAGTCGGGAGGAAGCTGCGTATGATGCACACCGTGATGAAACTTTATCTCAAAACACCGTAATTGTTGTCACGTAACAAGAGGTGCGCAGCGCTGCAGAACGACGGTTGAAGAATGTGATGACGAGCCAAGCGGGCTTACCATGACGTCAAGGCAGTTCCGAAAGGCATGCAACTGAGAAGCATCCAGAAGGGAATTTAAAATCAATTGCAGTGGTGTAAAAACAATTTACAGAAGTGACGCGGACAGCAAGTTCAGAACATGAAAGACGATGAATCGCAACATGAACGCACAGTTCAGCCAGAGCCGCGCCGTTATAAGATTAGATAGGCAAAAATGCGAGGAACGTTTTGTTAACTTCAGAATGGAGGAAACGGCGGGTCATACAGGTGTACTGCCTTGCAGTCGAGCGATGTGAGGCAAGTCGTGAGGAAGCTGGAATGTAATATGGCTGCAGCCTGTAGGCTTACCATTAGCTTTCGGGAACGAAATTAATACGTTCATCATTAATAGAGAGCTAGGTGCGCGGCGGGCTTGACAAAACGACGGCCGAACCAAAGTGAGCTGTGACGAGCGATTTCAATCCCTCGACAAACGACACAGCACCAAACGTGCTGCGCGAAACGTGACGTCATTTTCTTGGCAGTGGGAAGTGAGGAATGATGAATGCGCCGAAGAATGGGCAGGACACCGTCATGAGCAGTACTAGCAAACACGCGGCCAATGAATCAGTGTAATCAGCAGAATAGCCATGAATGTCATCAGCATCAGCACTAGGCAGAAGCATATATTAAATTTGCAGCGAACAGCGGTGCTCGCGAGAGTATCGCAAAGGAATCTACGAATCGCGACGGTTGGAATATAGCGAAACAGGTATGGGAAACAGGTATCGGAAGCAGGTATCGGAAGCAGGTCTCTACGAATGGGATCCCATTCGGCGGCGCATGGTTTCGGGGCGCGTGCAGTACAGAGATTGCTCGTCCAGATTGTAGCGAGTATATAAGAGGCGGGGGCAATAATAATAATACTAATAATAATAACAGCCCCCGCCCCATTAGAAAGACTATCCAGGGATGGAGAAGGGGTTACGCGGGGGGGCTATGCCCCCCCGCACCCCCCCTTAATGGACATGGGGGGAACCCCCCTGTCGACCCCCCCTGGCATGACGAGTCAGTGCTGTGATGGATAGAGAAGAGCCACATGGCAGACATGAAAGGAAAGCAGACATGAGGACCCACATAGCAGGTGAAGGAAGGATGTGCATGATTCTGAGACTCTGCAAGAAGGTATAGTACACATGCATGAGAATGCACTTGCATGAGGCAGGTACAGTATCATGGCAGCTTGCAATTCATCGTTGTGGTGCCCCATCATGACGATGGGAAGCAAGCTGCCATGATAATGTAGGATTGTGGGTTTGAACAGGCCGTTTATTGGAAGAGTGGAAGAGTGTTGGAGCGAGGCCTGCAAGCGGTTGGAAAGTGGATGACGAAACGAAGAGTGGACGTGTTATCCCGAGCCGCGACGCTAAAAGTAAGTAAGTATGCTAAAGGGTTCCTACGTAGTGCTGCACAGACATTTCACAGTGGTGCGGACATTAACGTCGGAAAGTGAGTTGCGAATCGTGGAGCCCGATCCGCACAAGGAAAAGAGCGGCAAGCGTACCTTATCAAGCACACCGCACTGAAACATCATCTAACAACACCGTAATTGCTGTCACGTAAAAAGAGGTGCGCAGCGCCTGAAAATGACGGTTGAAGGATGTCACGAAGAGGCCGGCAGGTGATGACGTTAAGAGAGGTAAGAAACGCATGCGACTGAAAAGCGTAAAGACGGAAATTGAAAAGGAATGCTAGTGGTGTTACAACAAATCACAGGACTGATGCGGAGAGCAACTTGAAGCAATGTCGGAACATGAACGAAATACGATGAATCGCAACATGAACGCGCAGTTCAGCCCGGGCCGCACCGTTATATTGTTAGATAAGGAAGAATGCAATAAATGCTTTGCTCGTTCAAGAAGGGGGAAGCAACTGACCATAATGGTGTACTGCCTTGCAGTCGAGCGATGTGTGGCAAGTCGGGAGGAAGCTGCGTATGATGCACACCGCGATGAAACTTTATCTCAAAACACCGTAATTGTTGTCACGTAACAAGAGGTGCGCAGCGCTGCAGAACGACGGTTGAAGAATGTGATGACGAGCCAAGCGGGCTTACCATGACGTCAAGGCAGTTCCGAAAGGCATGCAACTGAGAAGCATCCAGAAGGGAATTTAAAATCAATTGCAGTGGTGTAAAAACAATTTACAGAAGTGACGCGGACAGCAAGTTCAGAACATGAAAGACGATGAATCGCAACATGAACGCACAGTTCAGCCAGAGCCGCGCCGTTATAAGATTAGATAGGCAAAAATGCGAGGAACGTTTTGTTAACTTCAGAATGGAGGAAACGGCGGGTCATACAGGTGTACTGCCTTGCAGTCGAGCGATGTGAGGCAAGTCGTGAGGAAGCTGGAATGTAATATGGCTGCAGCCTGTAGGCTTACCATTAGCTTTCGGGAACGAAATTAATACGTTCATCATTAATAGAGAGCTAGGTGCGCGGCGGGCTTGACAAAACGACGGCCGAACCAAAGTGAGCTGCGACGAGCGATTTCAATCCCTCGACAAACGACACAGCACCAAACGTGCTGCGCGAAACGTGACGTCATTTTCTTGGCAGTGGGAAGTGAGGAATGATGAATGCGCCGAAGAATGGGCAGGACACCGTCATGAGCAGTACTAGCAAACACGCGGCCAATGAATCAGTGTAATCAGCAGAATAGCCATGAATGTCATCAGCATCAGCACTAGGCAGAAGCATATATTAAATTTGCAGCGAACAGCGGTGCTCGCGAGAGTATCGCAAAGGAATCTACGAATCGCGACGGTTGGAATATAGCGAAACAGGTATGGGAAACAGGTATCAGAAGCAGGTATCGGAAGCAGGTCTCTACGAATGGGATCCCATTCGGCGGCGCATGGTTTCGGGGCGCGTGCAGTACAGAGATTGCTCGTCCAGATTGTAGCGAGTATATAAGAGGCGGGGGCAATAATAATAATACTAATAATAATAACAGCCCCCGCCCCATTAGAAAGACTATCCAGGGATGGAGAAGGGGTTACGCGGGGGGCTATGCCCCCCGCACCCCCCCTTAATGGACATGGGGGGAACCCCCCCTGTCGACCCCCCCTGGCATGACGAGTCAGTGCTGTGATGGATAGAGAAGAGCCACATGGCAGACATGAAAGGAAAGCAGACATGAGGACCCACATAGCAGGTGAAGGAAGGATGTGCATGATTCTGAGACTCTGCAAGAAGGTATAGTACACATGCATGAGAATGCACTTGCATGAGGCAGGTACAGTATCATGGCAGCTTGCAATTCATCGTTGTGGTGCCCCATCATGACGATGGGAAGCAAGCTGCCATGATAATGTAGGATTGTGGGTTTGAACAGGCCGTTTATTGGAAGAGTGGAAGAGTGTTGGAGCGAGGCCTGCAAGCGGTTGGAAAGTGGATGACGAAACGAAGAGTGGACGTGTTATCCCGAGCCGCGACGCTAAAAGTAAGTAAGTATGCTAAAGGGTTCCTACGTAGTGCTGCACAGACATTTCACAGTGGTGCGGACATTAACGTCGGAAAGTGAGTTGCGAATCGTGGAGCCCGATCCGCACAAGGAAAAGAGCGGCAAGCCTACCTTATCAAGCACACTGCACTGAAACATCATCTAACAACACCGTAATTGCTGTCACGTAAAAAGAGGTGCGCAGCGCCTGAAAATGACGGTTGAAGGATGTCATGAAGAGGCCGGCAGGTGATGACGTTAAGAGAGGTCAGAAACGCATGCGACTGAAAAGCGTAAAGACGGAAATTGAAAAGGAATGCTAGTGGTGTTAAAACAAATCACAGGACTGATGCGGAGAGCAACTTGAAGCAATGTCGGAACATGAACGAAATACGATTGATCGCAACATGAACGCGCAGTTCAGCCCGGGCCGCACCGTTATATTGTTAGATAAGGAAGAATGCAATAAATGCTTTGCTCGTTCAAGAAGGGGGAAGCAACTGACCATAATGGTGTACTGCCTTGCAGTCGAGCGATGTGTGGCAAGTCGGGACGAAGCTGCTTATGATGCACACCGCGATGAAATTTTATCTCAAAACACCGTAACATTGTTGTCACGTAACAAGAGGTGCGCAGCGCTGCAGAACGACGGTTGAAGAATGTGATGACGAGCAAAGCGGGCTTACCATGACGTCAAGGCAGTTCCGAAAGGCATGCAACTGAGAAGCATCCAGAAGGGAATTTAAAATCAATCGCAGTGGTGTAACAACAATTTACAGAAGTGACGCGGACAGCAAGTTCAGCACATGAAAGACGATGAATCGCAACATGAACGCACAGTTCAGCCAGAGCCGCGCCGTTATAATATTAGATACGCAAAAATGCGAGGAACGTTTTGTTAACTTCAGAATGGAGGAAACAGCGGGTCATACAGGTGTACTGCCTTGCAGTCGAGCGATGTGAGGCAACTCGGGAGGAAGCTGGAATGTAACATGGCTGCAGTCTGTAGGCTTACCATTAGCTTTCGGGAACGAAATGAATACGTTCATCATTAATAGAGAGCTAGGTGCGCGGCTTGACAAAACGACGGCCGAACCAAAGTGAGCTGCGACCTCATGACTAACGACACAGCACCAAAGAACTGTAGACCAGCGCGAAACGTGACGTAATTTCGTTGGCAGTGGTAAGTGAGGAATGATGAATGCGCCGAAGAATGGACAGGACAGTCTCAGGTCATCAGTAGTACTAGCAAACGCGCAGCGAATGAATCAGCGGAATAGCCATGAATGCCATAATAATCATCAGCACTAGGCAGAAGCATACTAATATTGCAGCAAACAGGGAACAGGAAGCGAGCGGTGCGAGTGAGCGGTGCTCGCGAGAGTAGTATCGGAAAGGACTATAGCAGAACTGGTATCGTAATAAAGCAGGAATCTACGAATCGCGGAAGCAGGAATCTACGAATCGCGACGGTTGGAATGTAGCGAAGCTGCTTTCCTAGACAGGTCTCGGAAGAGGTTTCGGGGCGCGTGCAGTACACAGAGATGTGTGTCGTACGAGCGAGATGAAGATTTTGTAGCGAGTATATAAGAGGCGGGGGCAATAATAACAATACTAATAATAATAACAGCCCCCGCCCCATTAGACAGACTATCCAGGGATGGAAAAGGGGTTTCGTGGGGGGGCTAGGCCCCCCCGCACCCCCCCTTAATGGACAGGGGGGGAACCCCCCCTGTCGATCCCCCCTGGCATGACAAGGCAGTGCTGTGATGGATAGAGAAGAGCCACATGGCAGACATGAAAGGAAAGCAGACATGAGAACCCACATAGCAGGTGAAGGAAGGATGTGCATGATTCTGAGACTCTGCAAGAAGGTATAGTACACATGCATGAGAATGCACTTGCATGAGGCAGGTACAGTATCATGGCAGCTTGCAATTCATCGTTGTGGTGCCCCATCATGACGATGGGAAGCAAGCTGCCATGATAATGTAGGATTGTGGGTTTGAACAGGCCGTTTATTGGAAGAGTGGAAGAGTGTTGGAGCGAGGCCTGCAAGCGGTTGGAAAGTGGATGACGAAACGAAGAGTGGACGTGTTATCCCGAGCCGCGACGCTAAAAGTAAGTAAGTATGCTAAAGGGTTCCTACGTAGTGCTGCACAGACATTTCACAGTGGTGCGGACATTAACGTCGGAAAGTGAGTTGTGAATCGCGGAGCCCGATCCGCACAAGGAAAAGAGCGGCAAGCCTACCTTATCAAGCACACCGCACTGAAACATCATCTAACAACACCGTAATTGCTGTCACGTAAAAAGAGGTGCGCAGCGCCTGAAAATGACGGTTGAAGGATGTCACGAAGAGGCCGGCAGGTGATGACGTTAAGAGAGGTAAGAAACGCATGCGACTGAAAAGCGTAAAGACGGAAATTGAAAAGGAATGCTGGTTGTGTTAAAACAAATCACAGTACTGATGCGGAGAGCAACTTAAAGCAATGTCGGAACATGAACGAAATACGATGAATCGCAACATGAACGCGCAGTTCAGCCCGGTCCGCACCGTTATATTGTTAGATAAGGAAGAATGCAATAAATGCTTTGCTCGTTCAAGAAGGGGGAAGCAACTGACCATAATGGTGTACTGCCTTGCAGTCGAGCGATGTGTGGCAAGTCGGGAGGAAGTTGCTTATGATGCACACCGCGATGAAATTTTATCTCAAAACACCGTAATTGTTGTCACGTAACAAGAGGTGCGCAGCGCTGCAGAACGACGGTTGAAGAATGTGATGACGAGCAAAGCGGGCTTACCATGACGTCAAGGCAGTTCCGAAAGGCATGCAACTGAGAAGCATCCAGAAGGGAATTTAAAATCAATCGCAGTGGTGTAAAAACAATTTACAGAAGTGACGCGGACAGCAAGTTCAGAACATGAAAGACGATGAATCGCAACATGAACGCACAGTTGAGCCAGAACCGCGCCGTTATAATATTAGATACGCAAAAATGCGAGGAACGTTTTGTTAACTTCAGGATGGAGGAAACAGCGGGTCATGCAGGTGTACTGCCTTGCAGTCGAGCGATGTGAGGCAAGTCGTGAGGAAGCTGGAATGTAATATGGCTGCAGCCTGTAGGCTTACCATTAGCTTTCGGGAACGAAATTAATACGTTCATCATTAATACAGAGCTAGGTGCGCGGCTTGACAAAACGACGGCCGAACCAAAGTGAGCTGCGACGAACGATTTCAATTCCTCGTTCACCGACCTCAGCAAACGAAGAATGGACAGGACAGTCTCAGGTCATCAGCAGTACTCGCAAACGCGCGGCGGCGAATGAATCAGTGGAATAGCCATGAATGCCATAATAATCATCAGCACTGGGCAGAAGCATACTCATATTTCAGCAACCAAGGAACAGGAAGCGAGCGGTGCGAGCGAGAGTAGTATCGGAAAGGACTATAGCAGAACTACTGGTATGGTAATAAGGAGAGGTATCGGAAGCAGGAATCTACGAATCACGACGGTTGGAATGTAGCAAAGCTGCTTTCCTAAACAGGTCTCGGAAGAGGTTTCGGGGCGCGTGCAGTACACAGAGATGTGTGTCGTACGAGTGAGATGAAGATTTTGTAGCGAGTATATAAGAGGCGGGGGCAATAATAACAATACTAATAATAATAAGAGCCCCCGCCCCATTAGACAGACTATCCAGGGATGAAAAGGGGTTCCGCGGGGGGGCTATGCCCCCCCACACCCCCCCTTAATGGACAGGGGGGGAACCCCCCCTGTCGACCCCCCCAGGCATGACAAGTCAGTGCTGTGATGGATGACGAAGAGGCACATGTCGGCCATGAAAGGAAATCGGACAGCAAAAAACACATAGCAGCTGACGGCAGGATGTGCATGATGATGAGGCTGTGCAAGCAGGCACAGTAAGGCACATGAAAAGGAATCAGTGCAGTAAGGAACGTACACTATCATGGCATGTGCAATTCAGCGTTGTGGTGCATCACCCACCACGACGATGAAATGCAAGCTGCCATGATAATGCACGGTTGTGGGTTTGGACAGCCCGATTATAAGAAGAGTGTTAACGAGGCGTGCAGGCAAGCAAGGTTGCCCAAGCGGTTGGAAAGTGGATGACGGTTGGACGTGTTCTCCCGAGCCGTGACGCTATAAATAAGGAAGTATGCGAAAGTGCTCATACGTACTGCACCGAAATTGCACAGCTGTGCGGACAGTAATGTGAATCACGGAGGCCGTTCGGCACAAGAAAAAGAGCGTCAGGCGTTATGAAGCATGCAGACCGTTACCGCAACCAAACATCATAAAACAACACCGTAATTTCAGCCACGTAAACAGTTCTGCGCAGCACCTGAAAGTGACGGTTGAGGATGTGACGAACAGGGCCACAAGTACGTAACATGACGTGAAGCGAGGTAAAAAAACGCATGCGACTGATAAGCACATAGAAGGGAATTTAAAAGAAATGCCTGTGGTGTACAAAGAATTCACAGTACTGATGCGGAAAGGAAGTTATTAAGCAATGTGGCAACACGTTAAGCGAGCTAAAAAACGCATGCGACTGGACAGCATCCAGAACGCAATTTAAAACGAATGCCAGTGGTATAAAGACAATGAACAGTACTGAAGTGGAAAGCAAGTTCGGAACATGAACGATGATGAATGTAATGAATCGCAACATGAACGCACAGTTCAGCCAAAGCCGCGCCGTTATAAAATTAGATACGCAATAATGCGAGGAACGTTTTGATAACTTGAGAATGGACTGTCACGAAATAAGAGGTCCGCAGCGCTTGAAAATGACGGTTGACGAATTGACGAAGCGGCGGGCCACAGATACGTAACGTGACGTTATGTGCGGTAAGAAACGCGTGCGACTGATGAGCATCCAGAAAGGCATTTAAAACGAATGCCAGTGGTGTAAAAACAATCCCCAGTACTGATGCGAACAGCAACTTATTAAAGCAATGTCGGAACATGACGTTTAGTGAGCTAAGAAACTCATGCGACTGAAAAGCATCCAAAAGGAAATTTAAAACGAATGCCAGTGGTGTAAGAACCATTGACAGTACTGAAGCGGAAAGCAACTTGAAGCTATGTCGGCGGGAACATGAAATATTACGATCAATGGCAACATGAACAATGAGTTCAGCCGCGCGCCAAAGCCGCACCGTTATAATATGAAATAAGCAATAATGTGATGGACGTGTTGTTAGGTTAAGAACGGAGAAAACTGCGGGCCATAGAGGTGTACTGCCTTGCAGTCGAGCGATGTGTGGCAACTCGGCAGGAAGCTGGCCTGTAAGAAGGCAGCAGTCTGTACGCATACTAACAGCTTTCGGGCGGTAAATAGTATGGTCATTAATAGAGAGCTGCGCGGCTTCACAAAACGGCGGCGCAATGAAAGTGGAAAGCGAGGAGTGATTTGAACCCGTTCACCGACCTCAGCAGCAAAGGACACAGCACCAACGTGGCGTCTCTGGCAGTGGTATGTACGTGACGAATGTTGAATGCGCTGAAGAATGGGCAGGACGAACGTGGTCGTCCAAACTAGCAAACGCCGCGCGGCGTTCGTGAACGTAGCGTTGCACTGTCTGCTCGCAAGCGGAATGGAATACTACTCAGCGGAATCGTCATAATAATGAATTATCGCAATAGCAATGAACGTCATCATCAGCAGAACTAGGCAGAAGCATATTTTGCAGCGAAAAGGAAGCGAGCGTGTCGTGCTGGATTACCGGCAGCATTCATTTTACCGGCAAGAGGTTTGAGCCTAATTCCGCGCCAGCTGTCGGCAGGGTTGGTTAGGAGAACCATAGAAGAGGACCGCGGTTGTTCGATGCGTGTACCCATGGGTCGGTTGGTCGCTCGCGCGTCGGATGCTTCCGCTTTGTTAAAGGTATTACCAGGCATAATTCTCCTGGTTAAGTAGCTTTCGATATTACTAGTTGGTAGCTAGTTTGCCGACGTCGTGATCTGTCTGAGTGATCGCGTCGCTCCAGGAGGGCGCATGTTTGGGAATCTCGGTAGTTTTGTGGCTGAGCGCGGCCATAGTCCGCGCTCCTGGGCATGCGTAGAAAGTGTTCTCCACGCCCTAGGTACATTAAGTGACTGCGTAACAGATTGAGACTGTTTCGGAGACGCAGCATCGGGCAGGGATAAGTCCCGGCGGGCCGAGAGAGGTTGCTAGGAGAGCACCTGAGGCACCGACAATTGCTGTAATACCTGAGTTTCATCTGGGAACGTGAATTGGTATCTGGAGCCGATAGCGGATAGTGATCAGTTGATTTGGATTCAAACAGGACATCGGCGGAGCTCAGTATTTACACGGAGTTCATTGCTCGACCGCAGCCATATACGGTTGCATCAGTTCTTCTACATCACCCAGGTTGCCCAGGAGCCATCCCTGGCATCGGCCAGGATTGATCCATCGGGAGCGGTGGAGAGTTTTTCGAGTCGTTTTGGCCTTTGTGGTTTAGTCTTATACGCTGGAGGCGCCAGCTGGGCCTACGTCGTCGCGGCGGCCGCCAGCGGAGGGTCGTAGGCCTACTCGTTCGTCCGGAGCTCCACTCGCCCCGCTGGACCCGGAGATTGAACGGAGCGCTAGGCTACGTCGCGCTCTCCGACCGTCAAGCGACCCAGGGGGCATTCAGTCTGCGTCTGTACACGACAACCCGTTGTACGCTGGGCCTGCGTTGGCGGACACCGCGGCATCAGGTGCCGCTCGACCGTGTGCTGGAGTCAGCGGCATCCCTCGCCCGCCTGCAACGTCCGACGCCGCGCTCCTTGCGGCTGCCCTAGTGCGCGCCCGTGCATCCGGTAGTGCGTTGCATATGGACGATCTGGCCGTTGGAGGGCCTGGGCCCAGTGACCCGAGTCGGGTTGCGCCTGGGGGGCGCCGAGTCGAGGCGGATGAGTGGTCACCGTCGCGGCGTTTGCTCTCTGGCCTCGGCCTTCCCCCCGCGGAGCAGTGGCTGCCTGCGGAAGCTGCTGCTCAGGCGGATCTTGTCGAGCGGCGGCGGTCAGTGTCGCCCCACGGGTCGGTTACGATTGGCGGCCGTGGCCAACGGCCTCCACCAGCCCCGGACCCTCCTCCCGGGGTCGCGGCTCATCTTCCAGGGTGGCCGCAGGGCCCCGCGGAGTACCAGTGTGCGGCCGGACAGCAGCCGGTGCCGTACTTGCCGCAGCCGGATCTGCCGATGGAGCCGCAGCCGCCGCAGCTCCCGCAGCCTCAGCAGCAGCCAGTGCCGTACGAGCCTCAGCCGCAGCCGCAGTATGCGCAGCCGCCGCCTCCGGTTCCGCCGCCGCCGCCGCAGCCACAGGGCCCGCCTCCGTCGCAGCCGCAGTATGCGCAGCCGCCGCCGACGGTTCCGTCTCCGCTGCCGCAGCCGCAGGGCCCGCCTCCGCCGCAGCTGCAGTGTGCGCAGCCGCCGCCGCCGGTTCCGCCGCCTCCGCCACAGCCGCAGGCCGCGCCTCCGCCACAGCCGCAGTATGCGCAGCCGCCGCCTCCGGTTCCGCCGCCGCCGCCGCAGCCACAGTATGCGCCGCCGCCGCCGGCGGGCCCTCAGCCGCAGGCCCCGCCTCCGCCGCAGCCACAGTATGCGCAGCCGCCGCCTCCGGTTCCCCCGCCGCCGCCGCAGCCGCAGTATGCGCCGCCGCCGCCGGCGGGCCCGCAGCCGCAGGCCCCGCCTCCGTTGCAGCCGCAGTATGCGCAGCCGCCGCCTCCGGTTCCGCCGCCGCCGCCGCAGCCACAGGGCCCGCCTCCGTCGCAGCCGCAGTATGCGCAGCCGCCGCCGACGGTTCCGTCTCCGCTGCCGCAGCTGCAGGGCCCGCCTCCGCCGCAGCCGCAGGGTGCGCAGCAGCCGCCGCCGGTTCCGCCGCCGCCGCCACAGCCGCAGGCCCCGCCTCCGCCGCAGCCGCAGTATGCGCAGCCGCCGCCTCCGATTCCGCCGCCGCCGCCACAGCCGCAGTATGCGCCGCCGCCGCCGGCGGGCCCGCAGCCGCAGGCCCCTCCTCCGCCGCAGCCGCAGTATGTGCAGCCGCCGCCTCCGGTTCCGCCGCCGCCGCCGCAGCCGCAGTATGCGCCGCCGCCGCCGGCGGGCCCGCAGCCGCAGGCCCCGCCTCCGTTGCAGCCGCAGTATGCGCAGCCGCCGCCGCCGGTTCCGCCGCCGCCGCCGCAGCAGCAGGCTCCGCTGCAGCCACAGCAGCAGTATGCGCCATCACCGACTCCGGTTCCGCCCCCGCAACCACAGCAGCAGGTCTCGTCATTTCTGTTGTCGTATTACGCACTGCAGTCACCGCCGGTTCCTCCACCGCCGCCGCAGCCGGAGGCTCCGTCTCTGCCTCAGCCGCAATACGTGCAGCCGCTGCCGGTTCCGCCACCACCTCGGCCGTCGGCACAATCGGCCTCCCCACCGCTGGGGCAACCCGCACTGCCGTATGCATCGCCGCTACCGACCGTCGTGGCGCCGACTCTTCCACCTGGTTACCACGGGCGCATATACGGCATGTCGCAGCTGAAGGTGTCCGAACCGTCGGATGAACAGCGGATCCAGGGGACGTCCCGGTTGCACATCCTCCAACTGCAGCGAAACATGCTCCTGTGGGCCAGTCAGAACGGCTTGGGGGTGTGCCGTTATGACGACCCTCTCCTCTTCGATTATTTCCCAAAATTCTTGCCGAAGCGGCCGGCCCCGTTTACGGCAAGTCTTCACCAGCGATACCTGGACGTACGAGCAAAGTATGAACAGAGCCAACGGGCATGCCTTCGAGACCCTACTTTTACCGTGATGAATCCGATGGCCCAGCTATGGCAGGAGCTGGGCGAGGTGTACGGCGAACATCTCACCATGGAGGACCGGGAATGGATAAAGGCGGAAGTACAGCAGCAGAATGGCGAGCCGCTGCAGGACTGCGTAGCGCGGATGCGGGCAATCCTGACGTTGCCTAAATTCAGTACGCAGGGGGTACCTGTGGTCGACGTGTTTCGTTGGTTCATCGAAGGGATCAACCACGACTTCCTGCGACAAGAGGTGGGACGCCGGTTCCAAGCGGCGGGTGTGTCGGTGTCGGGCGATTTGGGGCAGTTTCTGCAAGCCTTGGAGCAGGCGGTCCTGGAGGCGCAGCATGACCACGAGCCTCTGCTCCAATGGGGGTTCATACGGCGTCAGACGCCTGCCAAACAGCAGCAGCAGGCGCGCGCCAATAATACCGCATCGGTGGCGTCATCAGGAGCTCGTCGTAAAGGGAAGCAGCAGGAAAGCGAGTCAAGTGCACCGCCGGTCGCTGTTCCTGCCCCGTTCCCGGTCGCGGAACGGCCACCTCCGTCGCCTGCTCCGCCGCAGACGACGGGGCCCACGCCTCCACAGTGTCTTTGCTGCGGGTCCAACGGGCATGACGTGTATGCCTGCCCTCGGTGGCTGGAGGAGATGAAGAAGGACCTGTGCGGGATCTGTGGTCGGAGATTTCATCCGCCGAATATGTGTTACGGGCGAAACTGGTCGGGAGGCGTGGGAGCTGGGCGAGGCCGGGGGCGCGGGGGCCCTGCGGGGCCTTCCGCCGAATATTGGGGCGGCGGCTACGGCAACGGCCCGGGCCGTGGACCGGGGGATGGATACGCTGCGTCGCCCAGCCATGGGTACCACGGTGGGCAGTCGGAGGCATACCCTCCGCCTTCTGGCGGCTTTCACCGCGGCTGGCAAGGCCAAGGCGGCGTCTACGGTGGGCCGATGGGTGGCTACGACGCCGGGCGTGGTCGCGGTCACGGGTTTGCTCCAGGCGGCCGTGGAGATGCTCGCAATGGGTATGGCGACCCTGATGGCGGCCGTGGAGGTGGACATGGTACCCATGTTGGCGACCGAGGCAGAGTCTACAGGCGCGATGAGGATCAGCATTTTAGGGGCTACGGCGAGCCGCCGCCGCCGTCGGGGCCGTCTGGGGCCCACGCCGCTGTCGGGCAAGCTGGGTCTTCGCAACCCGCCGAGCCGCCCGTGGCTGCGGCGCCTTCCAACCGTCAGAGGCGGGTCAGCTTTGCCGATGAACGTGATCCTCCATCGTCGCATTTGGCGACGTACGTGGATGACTACGACTACGGTGGCACATACTACAGTCATTGGTCGTACGCCCGGTTATTGGGGACCCCGCCTTCATCGCTGCCGCCGCCGTCCCCGCGTGCTGTGCTGGAGGCCGCGCCGCCGCCACCTTCATCGCTGCCGCCGCCGTCCCCGCGTGCTGTGCTGGAGGCCGCGCCGCCGCCACCTTTATCGCTGCCGCCGCCGTCCCCGCGTGCTGTGCTGGAGGCCGCGCCGCCGCCACCTTCATCGCTGCCGCCGCCGTCCCCGCGTGCTGTGCTGGAGGCCGCGCCGCCGCCACCTCGCGCCGCCCCCCCGCCGCCCCGCCGCCACCTTCATCGCTGCCGCCGCCGTCCCCGCGTGCTGTGCTGGAGGCCGCGCCGCCGCCACCTTCATCGCTGCCGCCGCCGTCCCCGCGTGCTGTGCTGGAGGCCGCGCCGCCGCCACCTTCATCGCTGCCGCCGCCGTCCCCGCGTGCTGTGCTGGAGGCCGCGCCGCCGCCACCTTCATCGCTGCCGCCGCCGTCCCCGCGTGCTGTGCTGGAGGCCGCGCCGCCGCCACCTTCATCGCTGCCGCCGCCGTCCCGCGTGCTGTGCTGGAGGCCGCGCCGCCGCCACCTTCATCGCTGCCGCCGCCGTCCCCGCGTGCTGTGCTGGAGGCCGCACCGCCGCCACCTTCATCGCTGCCGCCGCCGTCCCCGCGTGCTGTGCTGGAGGCCGCACCGCCACCACCTTCATCGCTGCCGCCGCCGTCCCCGCGTGCTGTGCTGGAGGCCGCACCGCCACCACCTTCATCGCTGCCGCCGCCGTCCCTGCGCGCTTTACCGGAGGCCGCGCTGCCGCAGCCTTCGCCGACGTCGCCACCGCCTCCGTCGCCGGATGACTTGTTTTTCCCATACGACATGGCTGGAACGCACGCCGCTTGGCTTGGCGGTCAGCCGCGGCCGAAACCCTTCCATGCGCCAGCGCCTCCCGATCTGGGCCTGCGTCCCCGCCGGCAGGGGAGCAAGGAAGCCTCCACGCAGGAACCCAACACAGACAGCCACTTGGTAATCATGGTGCCGGTGCAGCTGGCCAACCCGATAGCTACTACGATGGCTGCGGGAGGGATATCTGTCTGTGTGAACGTGACCGCGGGGAAAGGGAGCCCCAAGGATCCGACCGGCAGCACAACGGCGGCTGCGCAAGTGTCTACTGAGGGTGCGCCGCATTTGACAGATGCGACCCACCCGTCCACAGCGCCGGGGCCGGTTAACCTACCGCCATCAACGCCCGGGGTCCCGCCGTCGCCATCGTTGGGGGCTCCGTCAATCCCAGTCGTTCGCCCGCATCACGCCATGCGGATGGCTGCGCACTCCATGAAAGTCGTGGCGGTTTCGTGTAGCGGCGCGCCAGATGAGCCGGAAGAGTTGCGGTTATACCGCGGCCTGAACCACTCCAGTCTTTACCTGCTTGGGCCCCAGCAGATGGGGTTGTGGTACAACGGACGAGACATTCCTTTGCGGGCTACGTTGAAGGACGAGGGGGCCAACGTCTCTTGTGTTGACCGAAAGTTCTGCCAGCGGTATGGCATCAACTACCGGACGTCTAAGGTTCGACTCACCACGACGATGGGCGTCTCGGAGAAACTGTGCGAGGTCGCTAACCTCTGCACGGTCTTGTGCCCGCATGACCCTGAGCGGCGACGGGTCCTGCGGCCCATGTCATTGGTGTTAGTAATCGACGGCGACGGCGAGTTTGACTTTTTGTGGGGCAAGGTCGATTCCAACCAGGTCGCTGCATACGTGGATCCGTACCCGCGGCCTCGGCTGTTCTACCGGCCTGATCTGCCCGAAGGCCGTCCAGAAGTCGTCGACAGCCTCGACATTTCGGTGCCCAGCATCGATTTCGGACCGTCTACCTGTCAGGCGGCCCTCACGTCAGTATTCTGCCCGCGTGTTCACACTGCGGCGGCGGTTTCATCGGTGGATTTGGAGGACGGCGACGATCCCGGCCGCGACATTCAGCCGTGCTTGCCTCCATGGTCTCCACAGCTGTATGGTCGTCCGTTTCATCCGGACGAGCTACGCCGTTCCTTGTGCCTCGGTGGGCTAATGGGGCGGTATACCCGTGCGAGGATTGCGAGGGAAATGGTGCTTCATCGTGCCCAAATGCGTAACGTGGCCCGAATGAAGGCGGACCCGGCGCCGCCGGATACCGCTGCGGAGGCGGACTGCAAGGAGGCGGACCCGGCGCCGCCGGATACCGCTGCGGAGGTGGACTGCAAGGAGGCGGACCCGGCGCCGCCGGATACCGCTGCGGAGGTGGACTGCAAGGAGGCGGACCCGGCGCCGCCGGATACCGCTGCGGAGGTGGACTGCAAGGAGGCGGACCCGGCGCCGCCGGATACCGCTGCGGAGGTGGACTGCAAGGAGGCGGACCCTGCGCCGCCGGATACCGCTGCGGAGGCACACTGCAAGGAGGCGGACCCTGCGCCGCCGGATACCGCTGCAGAGGCCGACTGCAAGGAGGCGGACCTTGCGCCGTCGGATACCGCTGCGGAGGCGGCTTGCAAGGAGGAAGACCCCGCCTCTGCTGAGGCCGCCAGCATGGGGGCTGGCACCGGGCCGCCGGACATCGTAGTGGCAACAACCGGCGCTGGGGGGGGGAGATCTGCGAGTGCAGACGCCGGTTGTTGCGAGCCGCCTGATAACCCGGCGGAGGCGCCCAGCGAGAAGATGGATGCGGGGCCCCCATACATCGCGGCATTGGCGGGCCATGTGGCGCGTGAGAAGGTGGCTCCGCCTGTTGATGTGGTGGGTGTCGCCGAGGGTTCGGTGCTGGGTGATGTTTGGTGGGTGATGCGTCTGTTGTTTTTGTGGTGGTGTTGGGGGCCAGTTGTGGCGTTGTCGTCCCCTTTGGTGTGGGCCGCAGACATTGCGCTATATCTGCTGGGGGTGCCGTTGTGGGCCGTTCGGCAGTCCTGGAGTGGCGTGTCTCTGTTAGTTGATATTGCGAATTTGAGGGAATCCCCGTCTCCTCGCATGTCACGGCGCCAGTACCGTCGCTTACAGATCTTGAAGCGCCGTAAGGAGCCGCCGCCTAGGCCTCCCTTCTGGAGCCGTGGGCGGAAACGTGGTGTTGCATCTTTAGTTTTGGGCATCCTTTTTATCCTCAGTGCTTGCGCCGCCGGCATGCTCACGGCAGGTGTTGGACCTGGGATCATTAATGCGACAGGGGAAGCGATGCGCGCAAACTCCGCTGTCTTTTCTGCCGTCGGGGGAGTTGTTGGTCAACGTGCACCCACTGCGCCTGGCCACGTGGTTGGTGGCATTCGTTGGGAACCTGGTGTCTCGCCGATTGGGTCGCTGTTTCCGGACGGGCAAAGTAGCATGCCGCCTGACAAGCGATACGTGAAGGATCCTGACCACGGGTGGATTTACGGCGGTCACCCCGAGGTTGGTGAAGAAGGATGGCTGCAGATGCGTGATATTTTGATGCGCAATAAGAGCAGTTTTGCTTACTCGTTGAAGGATCTCACGGGCTATTCTGGGCCTGAGGGGCCTTTCCGTATAAATCTCATGACTGACGCCCACATCGTGAGTCCACCTAGGCGTTACAGCCCAGGAGAGTTGGCGTGCGGGGATAAGAAGTGTGAAGAGATGCGGGATGCGGGAATAATTGTGCCGTGCAAGGGGGAAACTAAGTATGCGTCGTGTCCCACAATGCCCGCCAAGCGGGACACTGAGGGGAATTGGACTGACGTCCGGTTCTGCATCGACTTTCGGGGCCTCAACACACATACCCAGCGCGATTATTATGGTCTGCATCGTATCGACGACCATCTGCAGTCTCTGGCGGGGTGCAAGTTCTTCTCTAAGGTTGACGCGCGTTCAGGGTTCTTCCAGATTCCGGTACATCCTGAGGATCAGCCGAAGACTGCTTTTTGGTGGCGCAATCAGTTGTGGATGTTTCAGTCGATGCCGTTCGGGTTAATGAATGCTGGTGCGAAGTTCCAGCGTGTCATGGATTCGTTAGTAGTACGGCATGGGTTGTCGGATTTCTGTAAGGTTTATGTCGATGACGTGATGATTCACTCGGTTACTTGGGAGGAACACCTCGAGCATGTGGAGAAGTTGTTGGTGGCTATGCGTTCGGAGGGCCTTTTCCTACATCCCGATAAGAGCTACTTCGGTGCTCGGGAAGTGGAATTTGTGGGACATATGGTCATGCCGGAGGGTACTTCGATGGTGAGGGCGAAGGTGGCTGCGATTTTGGAAATGCGGCCGCCACGCAATCTTTCAGAGCTGCGAGCTGCTCTAGGTAGCATGGTCTGGTACCAGCGCTACATTCCGGCCTTTTCCAGCATATGCCGCCCGTTGTACGACCTCCTGGGGAAAGGGGTTGCGTGGTTGTGGGGTGCTGAACAGCAGGATGCGTTTGAACGCTTGAAGCATGAGTTCGCTACTGATCGGGTGCTTAAGCGCATTGATTCTGTGCACCCTCTACGTCTTTACACGGATTGGAGCAAGCAGGGATTGGGGGCCGTTCTTACGCAGGAGGACGAAGAGGGTAACGAGCGGTTGTGTCTGTGCATATCGCGGTCCCTTAATAAGCACGAGCGCAATTATGAGCCGACGAAGGGTGAGCTTCTGGCGGTGGTGTGGGCCTGCAAGACCCTTCGTTGCTATTTGCACGGGAGGCGGTTCTCCATTTACACCGATCACCAGGCTTTAAGGTGGCTCATAACTACCAAGTCTTTGTCTGGGCAGTCGTTGCGTTGGGCGTTGTGTTTGCAGGAATACGACTTTGACATAGCGTATTTGCCTGGCGGGCAGCAGTTAGCTGACTTGCCTTCGCGCATGCCACTTGAGAGTGCAGTGGACCTCAGGGGTGCCAGGTTGGATGGGTCTCCGCTCCCCGGACCTGATGAGCTAGTTCGGCCTGAGGAGGAGGGACCGAAGGCTATGGCGTCTTGGCTGGCGCAGAGCCCTCAGAATGGTGACGAGCGACGTGCGTCGGCCGGGGTTCTCCATGCCGTCATGTGCACCTGGGTGCCGGGGTCAGCTGTGATGGACGGCGCGCTCTTTACCAGCTGGGAGCTGGCGCAAGGCGACGACGGCCACATCCACGATCCTTTCCTTGCTGCCCCGGAGAGCGATGATCAGTCTGAGGTGTCCGTGTATCAAGCTTTCCGGAGGGAGGCCACCGAGATCGCCTCGCAGGCTGTGTTGCCTGATGCGCCGAATTACCGCACGTATACCTCTCGTCCGATGTTTGGTGAGAGGGAAACGGGTTTGGGGCAATTGCAGAAGTGTGTTGTTGCGAGTTCGTTCTTTCCTTCTGCGTTTGAGGCCGGGGTTTCGATCCTGGATTTGTCTGATGGGCCGGCAGCGGCCCTGGAGGTGGCGTTGCGTGTGGGTGTTCCGGTTCGCCGTTATTTTTATATTGCGGATGATCCTGTCGTGCGCGCGGCCACGGCGCAGCAATGCGCTGAGTTGAGTGGCATTTTTCCGACGCGCCTACCCTTCCGGGCTTGGCGTGAATCTGTGTTTGCTTTGCCAGATCGGGTGAGCGAGCTGACTCAGGCTGTCTTGGCCGAAAGGACGGGCTCGGAGGCGGGACCTTGGCTGGTGATAGCTACCCTCCGGTGCCCAGAGGCAGGCGACGATGCCGAGACGTCCCTGAGGAAGGTCGAGGAGGTTGAGCGGGTCTTGGCTTGTTTGCAGCGGTTACGAGGAACCGGGAATGTGGGTTATATTGTCCAGATGGAGTCTAGGTCGTCTACCTTGACCCCTGCCCCCTTTGCGGCCTCGGTGTCCCGTTTGTTGGGTGACCCGTGTGCCTTGAACGCGGCTGCAGTTGGGCCCTATCCGAGCAGGTCGGTGTACGTGTGGTCGAATTTGTTGTATACTGCAGCGTGGGATGCTGTCATGTCGCAGACGTCGACACCCCTTACCCCTGTGGTTGCGTCTGGGGGGGGAGTTCATGAGTCCTCGTCTACTACCATTGGGGAGCATAGTCGTGATGGGTCAAGGTTTCCTGTGGAGGAGCGAGAGAATGCGTTAGGGTACAGGGCGGGTACCACGGCTCTGCCATGGGCGACTGAGCAGCAGAGGTGGGCGGTCACCAGCATCATCCCTGATCTGCGCGCCCTCACGTTTGTGCTCAACATCTCCTTGGCCCTGTACGAGCGTGCGGCACCTGGGTGCCTGCCTTTCCGTGTGGGTGTAGAGGGGCGGAATATATCTAGGGAAGATGGGTACGAGCTCGAAGAGTTCGAGATCCCGCGAGTGCACGCCCTGATGTACACTACTCAGGCGGTCGAGGGCACCCTTAGCCCCCGGGCGCCGGATATCTGGGCTGATGGCAGCACTATCTATTATATACGGCATGGGCATCACATCCGGCAAGACCTCCCTGACGCTGAGATCCGCCGTATTACCCGGCGGGCCTCTGCGTACCGGATGGAACGAGGGGTGCTGCATCGGCACATGCCCGATGGGTCCTGGCGTCACGTGCCCAAGCCGCTGGAGCGTGCGGGCATCATCAATAAGTGGCATAACAGCACGGGGCATTTTGGAGTGAAGCGCACTTTGCATTTGGTGTCTTTGTCGCACTGGTGGTACGGCATGGCTGAAGACGTGGCGTTGCAGGTTCGGCACTGCCCGGATTGCGATCGGGTGCGAGTGGGCCTGTCTACGGAGTCCGCCGACTTGCGGCCACTTCCGATTATGGGCCTGTTCTACCGTTGGCACGCCGATTTGGCGGGTCCTTTCGAGGCCTCTTCGCATGGTAACCGTTACACCATGATCATGGTGGAGAGTTTTTCCAAGCATGTCGAGGTGGAGGGTTTGCCGTCGAAGGAGCCGCAGCATACGTCGCGTGCGTTTCATAAGCATGTTTTGTCGCGGTTTGGAGCTTGCGCTGAGGTGGTTACGGACAACGGGGGTGAATTCGCGGGAGAATTTGATCGGCTTCTCCACCGGAGCTACATCGACCACCGACGAATCTCGCCCCGTCGCCCCCAGGCGAATGGTCTGGCCGAGCGATGTGTGCAGACCATAAAGGCGGCCTTGACCAAGACTCTTCAGCAGGCCCAACGCGAGGGTCAGAGTGTAGATTGGGAGGAGGCGTTGTACTGGACTGTCATGGGGTATCGGTTGAGCCCTCAAGCGAGTACGGGATACTCCCCCTACGAGCTGCTGTACGGCGTGCCCCCAAGTGTGCCAGCTGCCGTGAAGGAGAAGTTTGGGTCGACGTTGAGTTTTGACAATGTGACGAGCGTGGCGTCTGAGTTGGTGAGGCGTGCGGGGGAAGCGCGCAAGATTGCTGCCGGTAACGCTTTGATCGCTCAACAGCGGGACAAGCACTGGTATGCCAAGCGCCGGAAGGGGCCCAATGCCCCGCGCCTGTTTCGCTTTATGCCTGGTGATTTCGTGTATGTCCGGGGGGTAGCGAGTCATGCTCTAGAGCCGAGCGTGCGCCCGGAGATTTACCGGGTGGTGGATGAGACGGACCAGGGGTTGATGGTGTTACAAGGGAAATGTGGGAGTGAGATGACGGTGCACCCGAGTCAGTTGGCGCCCTGCCACCTGCCTGACATTGACGCCACCATCGACCCTTCGCTGGCCAGGCCACCGGCGGATCTCTGCTGCGAGGTGTGCCATGTTCCGTCCGGGGAGGCCGACATGCTTCTTTGTGACAGCTGCAACACCGGCTGGCATTACCAGTGTGTGGGCTTGCCGAGTGTGCCTGAGGGCGATTGGATCTGCCCTGATTGCACCAAGACGGGGGCCGCAGCAGCTATGGGTGCGGAGAGGGGTCGGCCTTTGACGCCGGAGCAGCGCAAGGCAGTGGCTAAGGCACAATCACAAGCCATGCGGGAGGAGCGTCTTGATGGGCGCTATGTGGTGCGCAAGCGCTCAACGGGCAGGCGGGGAGCGCCACGCAACATGTGGGGTCGCGTTGCATACGAGGGTGAGGGCGAGAAACGTTTCTTGGTGAAGTATGAGGATGGGAGTTTAGCCCGAAACAAAACGCCGGGACCCGACGGCCTTCCCAACGAACTCCTCAAGGCGCTGCCCGATGCCCTACAGGCCACCATCCACGACCTCATGAAAGTTATGTGGGTCAAATCCCACACGCCGAAGGATTGGACAGAGTCTGTCACGGTGCTGCTCCCTAAACCTGGCGATGGGCTCCTCCTCAAGAACAGGAGACCCATCGCCCTAGCAAATACGCTGTACAAGCTCTGGACCAGCCTCATCACGGTGTCTATCGGAGACGTCGCACCGGAGCTGGCCCTGTTTAGCGAGGCCCAAGAAGGCTTCCTTCGGTACAGAAACACAGAGCGGCAAATTCAGAACCTGCTCCACGCAATCGAAGATGCCGGGCTCACGCGGAATGACCTGTACGTCCTATACGTGGACTTCTCCTCGGCGTTCAACACGATCAACCACGACCTGCTGCTTCAAATCATGTACGACCTTGGGCTGCCAGACGACCTTATCCGTGTTGTCCGCAACCTCTACAGCCAGGCCCGAACAAGCATCCGGACAGAACATGGTACCACAGCGCCAATCCAAATCGAAAGAGGCACGGTCCAGGGGGATACACTTTCACCAGTGCTCTTCATAATCTTTCTTGAGCCCCTCCTACGATGGCTCCATGTTGGCGGGCGAGGGCACCAGTACGGATGCCTCTCCGACGACCTGAACGCTCGCTATCACTGCAGCTCGGCTGCTTATGCCGACGATCTTGCGGTGCTGACCAACACCACGCGGGACCTGCAGACACAGTGCGACAAGATTAGCCTGTACTCCCAGTGGGCGGGTCTACAAGTGAATCACTCGAAATGCGCTGTGACAGGCATCCTGCACCGCAAGGCATGGTCCGACCGCGGTCTGAATGGACCGACATGCGAACGCACGCTCAAAGCGGCTCTGGATGCGAAAGTCAAAATCAGTGATCGGCCAGTGCCGTACATCTCCCCCACCGAACCATACAAGTACCTTGGGGTGCTTATAACGATGACTCTCAACTGGAGCGCCCAAATGACTCATGTCTGCGAAGCAGTACGGGATAAGGGAGACTTATTACAAGGCTCCATGGCGACGCCAGATCAGTGTATAAGGATTATACAGAGCTGTATCCAAACAGTGGTGACATACAGCTTTCCCACCATGGCGTATACTCCAAACGATGTACGACTCCTGGATGCGATGATAGCACGCATCGCCACGGCCTGCCCTCCAGCTTCCCCACGCGCGCCGTGCTACTACCAGCCGAGCAATACGGACTGGGGGTAGGATCCCTGCTCCCGATCTATGCGCGCACTGCAACGCGCGCCCTGATTCTCTCCCTAAACGACGAGGGACGGCTCGGCGTTGTGACAAGAGCCATGCTGGAACTGCAGTGTCAGTTAGCCGCCGACACCAGGATGCACACGCTGAGGCGCCTCAGCGCGAAAGCAGCTTCTACACGACTCTGAAGCAACTCACGCTCGCCCGCGACCACGGCATCGTGGTGACCGATAAAGGCAGGCCGTACAACACCTCCCTGAACACACTTATGGCGGCAGCCACCGCCGTCAATGCCGAGCAGGAATCGCGTGAAGAGATTCTGCCGTACAGGCTCTTGCTCCCGCTGACAGAGCTGGGTCTTGATATGCACTCACTTATAGATAAGAACACCAAACGGCACCTGATCACGACCGCTGAGCTTCAAAAACTCTTCCCCCGGGGTAAGGTGCAGCACCGGCACAAGGTAGCGCTGAACAGACTGAGTCTGGCCGTAAGCTCCCAATGCCCCGACGCCCCACACTCGTGCATGCACGACCCACGCAAATGGACATCCGCGATGCCGCTGGAAGACAGAAAACTCCGTGCGATCCCGGATAACCCGACATTCACCGGCCTAAGGCACAAATCGAGCCTCCCGACACCGGTCATAACGCCATCCCTTGACCCGCACGTCAGCCGCAACGCACCAGTTGTGTGGAGTGCGACCGCGACAAGGACCCGTCAGAAGGCCACGTCGCCGGCAAATACACCGGAGTCCGAAGCGTCACCACCACTGGATATGCCTGCGGAAGCCGAGCGAGTTGGGTGCAAGCGCAAGAGCTCACTTAGACAAAGGCAACTAGACTTCATCAACAACAACACACGTTGTGATAACAAGGCGGTCGGAACAGAAAACGCGGCTATCCACAGAGTGCAGCTGCACGATCCCACTCCTGAACATCGCACCTCATGCATGGAAACACGGCGAGTCATGGCCGCGCTGCGGCAGGACACACGCAAATGCGTGCCCAGCCTTGGCACCCTGCAAGGACCAGTCGCACAAGGACCGCGGCCACCCCCGAACCCAATAACCCGTGAAACACCGTGTATCAGGAGGGCCCCCAGGCTAGACGAGGAGCAGGGCACAGAATCCCCAAACCCTGTCCTAGCGTACCTCGCCAGCAAAGGGCTTGATGACACGCCAGCGGCGCCCCGCGCTCGGCGGAGCGATGGCGCCGAGGACGCCGCTGTAATGACTACTGTAGAGGTGGAACTCGGCGACGAGCCGCGAACATCCGGACCGTACATAGTGTCGCCAGCACCGACGCCACATCAGGAGCATCTTATCCCCCAGTGGTGGTGGCCACAGTGGCAAGTCGCTCGGAAGCAGATCCTCCAAAACTGTATCCCCTGGAAGTCTGGAAAGGGCAAAGCCGAGGACACCACGGGACAGCAGCAATTAGTATACGACCTGTACAATGAAGCGGAGGACATCGCCGAGGTCCTCGCGGGCCCAATCACTAAACGAGTCGCACCCACAAGCGCGAGATCCTCCAAGAAGCAGAAAGTCGGGACGGGCAAATCAGCAGTGACACATGAACGGTACTACACAGTCCGATGGAACGACACAATCATCCCGATGTCAGTTGTCGACGCGTACAAAAGCATGGGGTACGTGCCGAAACAGCTCCTGCCGGTGAAGGGGCTCTACGGCACCCGGATGGACCGTTACTTCCGACGGGCGGTGTGGGAACCGTCAGACATCCCCGCGGCACATCTGGAGAGGCTGCCGAGCGGACCAGACGCCCTGGCTAGGTTTAAGCAGAAACAGCTGCGCAGCGCGGCTCCCCGATTGGTGTACACCAAGCCCCGCGACACCGCCCTCACGAACCAGCAGAGGCAAGGCCGATGGGACCAGCCAACCCTGGACCACGCACACCGCGCACGACTCATCCGCGCGAACACTACCTTTGAGGCTTCGCCGTGTAACCCGTACACGGACACGCAACCCACGGGGCGGTACCAGATACAGCTGGGCCGGCGCACAGCTGATGGCAATATGACCGACGACGCAACGGCCTTCGTCTATGACCCAAGAGGGAAATGTGTGGGGACACTCAGCATGCAACGCCTTGATACCCTGCGAAAGCGCTATCACCACGCATCGACGGCCTACCCCGAGGTCCACCGAAGCCTCGCGGCCCAGGGCGGCTTTGCTGAAGACGTCGCGCGGCTCCTCCTGAGGTACAGCAGAGACCCCAACGATCGAGCGGTCAAAGATCGCAGGCCACTATTAACGAACACCTGTGGTGCGTACTCATTAAAGCCTTGCAGGACCTAGACTCCGGCCCTGTCGCGGAGCGGTTCTCATCACCACTGAACAGTGCCGAAGAAATTGAATGCTACTTCAGTGTACATGCAGAAGATCAACTGTTCGGGGCCAACGTGGACGCCTATTCCCAACCATTCACAGGGCTCTCAATTGCGCATCCAGACCCTGACCCCGTCAGTGTCAAGAAGGCAGCAATGTGGGCGGTTGCTGGCGCGATGCACACCACAGCGTCCGCAGCACCCACAGCTACACTGCTCGTTGCCCCTCACACCAAAAGCGGGGCCCACACCTCGCTTCTGGATACCCCTTACATGTTTTACCTCGGCCGGATCAGCCGCGGTCTGACGTGCTCACTCGCCGGAGGCGTTGGCACCGATACCCTGGCCCCTGGGTACAAAGGGGGCTTGGACATTTTCGTCATTGCCAACGACACAGCTCTGCGTGGGCTGAATGCCCGCTCGATGAAGGCGCTCCTCCAGAAACTCCAAGACGCGGAGGCCTTCGGCCTACCTAAGAAACACCTACGCAAGCACGACAGCGAGGAACATTGTCGCCATACCCAACGACCCTACCCGTGCAAGGTTGCCCAGACCATGCGACGAATGAACGACTCGGCAACGCCCAGGCCCAGGCCCACAGTACAAGTGCCCCGACGAGAGGCACAGGAGCTCCGGCGGGAGCTCGCGGAAGCGTTCCCGGGCACCATGCCTCTACGTATCCCATTGCATACTATAATTTGGACTGATGGTAGTTGCGTCAAACCGCTCGCAGGCGACGGCCCGAACAGACTTGGTGCGGCAGCATACTGCGAACTTACCGGGGAAACCTTACATGTAGACCCGGCCGGGGAAGGGTGTACAAATACAATCCAGCGGGCTGAGTTGTCGGCTATACGTGCGGCCATCGCGCAGCACAAAACCACGAGTCGCGCATTAACCATAGCAACTGACTCACAAGCATCACTGGATCTCATAAAAAGAGCCATCAATGAACCCAATAAATTGCATATTTCCAAACATAAAGCCTTGCTTATGGAAATTGTTGAGATGCTGTACGACTGCACCCAACAAAACACGACTGTCCATTTCATAAAGGTAAAATCACATACTGGTGTTCATGGAAACGATAAGGCCGATGAAGGCGCAACTGCGGTAGCACATGGTAATGCCGAGCCAACCGTAATTGAGGCCGCAGATAACGCCCCGTACGATAAGCTGGTCTGGCTACGACAAAAAGATACAGGACTATATATCAATGACCTTAATAGGGGCATCCTCAAAGGTCTCCAAAAGAAAACGTTCGCGGGATATACAACCGACACGACCCTAACTGAAAAATGGCGCGACGCGTCGACAAAGCTAGACTCTAAATGCAGCAACGCCTACTTGAACAGCTCTCACACTAGTCATTGGCTAAAAATCCAAGTGCTGAAGGCACGGTACGGACTCTTGTATAATGCGAAGCTGAAGAAATTGTACGGTCGCGGCGGGGATGGCCACTGCCCGGTCTGCCGCAATTGCAACCCGTCGGGCCCCACAACGGACTCCGGAGCCCACATACTTGGAGGCTGCCAGCACGCGACGTTTAAAGGCATGTACATCAACCGGCACAACCAGGCGACACGCATTATTGCGGATTGCCTCAACAGGGGCCGCTACGGAGGCGGTTTCATGGTCATGGACGCGGGCAAGGCAGAGGATACCCCACCGTTCTGCAGTAGCACGCGGGTACCCCAATGGATGCTGCCGCATCTGACTGAAGAAGAGATCCGACGCCTCCGACCTGACATAATGTTCATACCCACACTCGCCTCTCACAAAACCAAGCGCAAACGCTACCAGGGACCCGTGGACAAGACCAAGCACGAGGTGTACATCATCGAAGTGGGGTACACTGGCGACCTACAGCATGCCGACAAACTAACACAGAAGACAACGCAGCATGCCAGACTCAAAGAGGAACTAACAAAGGCGGGGTGGACAGTGCACTACGCTGAGGAGCAAATAGTTACACTGGGCAGTACTGGAACCCTGCCGACTACACTTAAGTCGCTCCTCTGCAGACTCGGAGCGACTACCGACCAGGCCCACAGCACCTGCCTGCACATCCATCGACACACGATAGAAACCGCAGGCGCAATCATCCGGACCCGGCGAGTGATGGAGGGTGGGATAAAATGATAATAACCAACCTAGGCTTCCCCGGTGGTGCGGGCATACAGGGGTGACTACGCCACCCCTCAGTTCCCCACCCCCTTAATACACGCCAGGCTTCGGCCGGCGTACTATTATTATTATTATTATTATGAGGATGGGAGTGAGGAGCGGTTTGATTATGAATCGGTGCGGTCCTTCCTGGTGCCGGAGGGCAAGAAACCGCCTCGCGCTTTTGCGACGGTGGTGGTGCAGGACGTCCAGCTGCCTGATTATTGGGCGACCGACCGCCGAGAGGGGCTGAGGGCGGCTCTGGAATACCTGATGCCGGGGAGCCATACCGCCCAAGGCCTCACCAGGATGTCGATGTCCGCGCCGAGTCGTGTTCTGTCGGGCGAGGCTGCGTCCCGTGGTATGATGGGGTCGGCCTCTACATCGCCTGCGGTGGTGGAGTCGCTGTTCGAGCGGCTTGATTGGTCCTCCGTGTCGTGGGTCTGTGACCCGTGGGTCGGTACCGGGGGTATCGCGTGGGTGTTCAAGGAGCGTGGGTTCCGCATGGTCACGGACGACCTGGATCCGCGACGGGACGCTGATACGCACGAGGATGCGTTGCAGCCGGTGTTCTACAAGCGCTTGCAGCTGGAGGGCAAGCTGGATGCAATCGTGTCCTGCCCCGAGGCGTCGTTACTCGACGTGGCGTTTCCTTTGGCGGCGCGATATGCCACCTTTGTCGCGTGCATTCTGGTGCCGGGTACCTACTTGACGGAGGCACCGGAGCCCCGGGTGAGGTTCCTGAAGGGTTTGCGTGATGGGGGTCGGTTGATTGTCGCTGCGTGTTTGCCGCGAAGCGCGAACGGTCGCCGGTTTGTCTGGTTGATCGTGTTCGCCAATGCGCTGATTGCGAAGCGCATGATGAAGGCGCAGTATCAGTCATCTGCGTTGTTCTTGTGAGCAGGGTTTCAGCTTTCGGGTGGGGTTATCAGTCACCGCGCTGTGATATGCGCAGGGCAGTAAGGGTGAACTTGCGCGTCAGCCGCCCTCGCAGCGCTTTCCGCTGTTTCTGTCGGCTGGGGGGGAAGTGTTGGTGCGTTCCGTACGTGAAACCCGGCGAGCCAGTAACGCGGCATGACAGCTGTCGTGCTGGATTACCGGCAGCATTCGTTTTACCGGCAAGAGGTTTGAGCCTAATTCCGCGCCAGCTGTCGGCAGGGTTGGTTAGGAGAACCATAGAAGAGGACCGCGGTTGGTTGGGTTCGATGCGTGTACCCATGGGTCGGTTGGTCGCTCGCGCGTCGGATGCTTCCGCTTTGTTAAAGGTATTACCAGGCATAATTCTCCTGGTTAAGTAGCTTTCGATATTACTAGTTGGTAGCTAGTTTGCCGACGTCGTGATCTGTCTGAGTGATCGCGTCGCTCCAGGAGGGCGCATGTTTGGGAATCTCGGTAGTTTTGTGGCTGAGCGCGGCCATAGTCCGCGCTCCTGGGCATGCGTAGAAAGTGTTCTCCACGCCCTAGGTACATTAAGTGACTGCGTAACAGATTGAGACTGTTTCGGAGACGCAGCATCGGGCAGGGATAAGTCCCGGCGGGCCGAGAGAGGTTGCTAGGAGAGCACCTGAGGCACCGACAATTGCTGTAATACCTGAGTTTCATCTGGGAACGTGAATTGGTATCTGGAGCCGATAGCGGATAGTGATCAGTTGATTTGGATTCAAACAGGACATCGGCGGAGCTCAGTATTTACACGGAGTTCATTGCTCGACCGCAGCCATATACGGTTGCATCAGTTCTTCTACATCACCCAGGTAAGTGTTGGTGCGTTCCGTACGTGAAACCCGGCGAGCCAGTAACGCGGCATGACAAGCGGTGCTCACGAGCGTTGTTGTTGTAATGCTTTATTGTGCTGCTGGCAAGCGCACGGAAATAGATGATAACGTTGCGGATAATGGAGCGGATGGTTTGCGTTGTGGAATGGTTGACAACGAGATGACAACGAGACTACTACTACTACTGACGGCTTGTTTGGGCATGTGCATCAAGCATCTCACATCTGAAGGATCTTCGCGATGTGTGGCTTGGATGTGCTGTACGACCGAGATGTACTTGCTCGTCAAGATTGCGTAGCGAGTGTATAAGAGGCGGGGGCAATAATAATAATACTAATAATAATAACAGCCCCCGCCCCATTAGAAAGACTATCCAGGGATGAAGAGGGGTTCCGCGGGGGGCTATGCCCCCCGCACCCCCCTTAATGGACATGGGGGGAACCCCCCCTGTCGACCCCCCCTGGCATGACGAGTCAGTGCTGTGATGGATAGAGAAGAGCCACATGGCAGACATGAAAGGAAAGCAGACATGAGAACCCACATAGCAGCTGACGGAAGGATGTGCATGATTATGAGACTCTGCAAGCAGGTATACTACACATGCATGACAATGCACTTGCATGAGGCAGGTACAGTATCATGGCAGCTTGCAATTCATCGTTGTGGTGGCCCATCACGACGATGGGAAGCAAGCTGCCATGATAATGTAGGATTGTGGGTTTGAACAGGCGGTTTATTGGAAGAGTGGAAGAGTGTTGGAGTGAGGCGTGCAAGCGCTTGGAAAGTGGATGACGAAACGAAGAGTTATCCCGAGCCGCGACGCTAAAAGTAAGGAAGTATGCTAAAGGGTTCCTACGTAGTGCTGCAAAGACATTAACGTCGGAAAGTGAGTTGCGAATCACGGAGCCCGATCCGCACAAGGAAAAGAGCGGCAAGCCTACCTTATCACAAGCACACCGCACTGAAACATCATCTAACAACACCGTAATTGCTGTCACGTAAGAAGAGGTGCGCATCGCCTGAAAATGACGGTTGAAGGATGTCACGAAGAGGCCGGCAGGTGATGACGTTAAGAGAGGTCAGAAACGCATGCGACTGAAAAGCGTAAAGAAGGAAATTGAAAAGGAATGCTAGTGGTGTTAAAATAAATCACAGTACTGTTGCGGAGAGCAACTTAAAGCAATGTCGGAACATGAACGAAATACGATTAATCGCAACATGAACGCGCAGTTCAGCCCGGGCCGCACCGTTATATTGTTAGATCAGGAACAATGCAATAAATGCTTTGCTCGTTAAATAAGGGGGAAGCAACTGACCATAATGGTGTACTGCCTTGCAGTCGAGCGATGTGTGGCAAGTCGGGACGAAGCTGCTTATGATGCACACCGCGATGAAATTTTATCGCAAAACACCGTAATTGTTGTCACGTAACAAGAGGTGCGCAGCGCTGCAGAACGACGGTTGAAGAATGTGATGACGAGCAAAGCGGCTCGTGGAGGCAGCGACTGGACCGGACAACCGTGCTCCGAGCATGCTCGGTAATTACCGGACTAGCCGGCAGCGAGCATCACACCGCAATTCGCCATGATAATAGCTTACAAGTATATAATTAATTCCGCCCTATTAATATATGATGCGAGCATGGTAGTTACCCTGCTTTCCGAGGCGAACGCTTCCAAGACATTAGCACCTAAGTCCTGTTCCGCACTACGCGGCGAATCTCCCATCAAAATGGTTGTAAAGATACAAATCTGATAATGATTTTCTTTGATGAGGAGAGCATGTTCGTTTGCCGAAGGATTTGGAGAACTGCCTGCCGAGCAGAGGCCTTCATGCCCACCGTAAAAACAGCCACGCGCTAAAACTCAGGTCATTGTAGTCCTCCATATGTAATAGCTAGAATGAAATGAGCGTGAAAGCACATGGACTTACCGTCGGAATAAGACTGGCGCGCTCTTCGCTGCTCGCTATGCTCGCTGTCCATGGAACCTGAGCTCTCGAGCCCGCGGCAGACCGAACCGCTTAAGCATTCATAAATTAATATATCACGCGTTCTGTCCGGCGAGCTTGCGCCATTACCACGGATTTGCGGTCAGTTGCGGCGTCGGTGCTCGCTGTCCATGGAACCGGAGCTCTTGAGCCCGTGGCAAAGGGGTCAACGCTGAGCCGCAGCAGTATCTTCAAATCCATACTTCTAATAGTTTTGTCCGGCGAGCTTGCGCCATTACCACGGATTTGCGGTCAGTTGCGGCGTCGGTGCTCGCTGTCCATGGAACCGGAGCTCTTGAGCCCGTGGCAAAGGGGTCAACGCTGAGCCGCAGCAGTATCTTCAAATCCATACTTCTAATAGTTTTGTCCGGCGAGCTTGCGCCCCAGCCGGGGATTTGCGGTCAGTTGCGGCGTCGGTGCTCGCTGTCCATGGAACCGGAGCTCTTGAGCCCGTGGCAAAGGGGTCAACGCTGAGCCGCAGCAGTACCTTCAAATCCATACTTCTAATAGTTTTGTCCGGCGAGCTTGCGCCCCAGCCGGGGACTTGCGGCCAGTTGCGGCGTCGGTGCTCGCTGTCCATGGAACCGGAGCTCTTGAGCCCGTGGCAAAGGGGTCAACGCTGAGCCGCAGCAGTATCTTCAAATCCATACTTCTAATAGTTTTGTCCGGCGAGCTTGCGCCCCAGCCGGGGACTTGCGGCCAGTTGCGGCGTCGGTGCTCGCTGTCCATGGAACCGGAGCTCTTGAGCCCGCGGCAATTGAGTCAACGCTGAGCCGCAGCAATAGCTTCAAATCCATCCTTCTAATAGTTTTGTCCGGCGAGCTTGCGCCCCAGCCGGGGATTTGGGGTCAGTTGCGGCGTTGGTGCTCGCTGTGCATCGAACCGGAGCTCTTGCGCCCGCGGCAATTGAGTCAACGCTGAGCCGCAGCAATAGCTTCAAATCCATCCTTCTAATAGTTTTGTCCGGCGAGCTTGCGCCCCAGCCGGGGACTTGCGGTCAGTTGCGGCGTTGGTGCTCGCTGTGCATCGAACCGGAGCTCTTGCGCCTGCGGCGGAGTGATCAAAGCTGAACCGCAGCAGTCACCACAAATCCATCCTTTTAATAATTTTGTCGGGCGAGCTTGCCCCCCTGCCAGGGACTTGTGGTCAGGTGGGGCTAGCTGTGCATCGAACCGGACCTCTTGCGCCCGCGGCGGAGAGGTCAAAGCTGAAGCATTCCCATACATTACTGTCAATCATTTAAAAATCTCATCTGCTTAGGTAGCTCCACATTGGCAAGCCACATGAAGTTATGTTGTCTTTGGATCCTGAAGTACGGAACAACGGCTTGAGGGGTTACAAGTATTATCAAGCATCATGCCAATAATAAGAACACCATTGCTGATTGATCGCGAAAGCTTATTGGTTGCTGAAAAGTCAGCGACCATATCCTTTCAGAGTGTGAATATTTTCAGGGGGAACTAAGACCGACCATTATCGGGCAAGTAATGAATTGGTAGTTCTGGCTGATTTCATGTTTGCTCTTACTGTAATGGTAGTTGTGGGAGCTATCGTGCTTGCTTCCCTTGAGGATGCACTCGCCAGCGGTGAAGCAAACCAAACTGGAGCATACAATGTGGGTGTTTTGGAAGAGAAGGACCCGGTTTGCAGAAGAAGGTGCGACACTAATTAACGCGTCTCCCGAGGAGCTGTCGATCCTCCACGTTGTAGGCGGCTGGAGAGTTCTCAGACCGCGTCGCTGAGCTCGGCAAGTTTCGGAAGCGCTTGGACAATGTCTCTTCCTCCTCGCCCTCGCGTCGGAAGACGCTCGAAACGCCAGCGCTTAGTTCGGACGCTTGGGGTGTACGAGAATGCCGTTAGGAGCTCCTTTACCGAGTTCATGATTAAGTTGCTCACAGGCCAGCGGCGCAGCGTTCTGAGCTTGGCACGTTGGCGGCGGAGCGGGTTGCGGCGGCAACGGCACAGGTGGCAGCGGCCATTTTGACAGCAGGTAAACGACTGGGCGAGGGGCGGGCTTTATGGGTACCACGTACACTGCCTTTGATAGGGGACATGCAACATGCTACGCGGCGCGTTAGGATCTGGATAAGGAAATCGTAGCTGGGCAACGCTTGCTGGCATCACCCTGTTTACCGCCTTGTTAAGCCTTTGAGGGGGATGCCGCACACTAGGCTTCACACTGGGACAATCGATAGATGGGCGCGGGACGGGGCCTGTGGATGCCTTGCGGGTTCATATTTGGCGGTGATGAATCGCGCGGGGCTTCATGATTCAAGGGGCAAGGGGATAGCCATGTGGCTGGGATTTGGGGGCGGCGTGCTGGTTGACTTGGTATGATTACACAAGGGATGCAAGGTGCTGTCCTTCAGCCTTAACGACTGCCTGTCCCTTTTTGCCATTCACAGGGCACAGCGGCGCAGCGTTCTGGACTTGACAAATTGGCGATGGAGGGGGCAGCTGCAGCAACGGTACAGGTAGCAATGGTCAATTGACAGCAGGTAAACGACTGGGTGCGGGGCGGGCTTGTGGATACCAGGCATATTGCCTTCGACTGGGAACATGCAACATGCTACGCGGTACTAAAGGGTTTGATAACGGAATGCAGCTGCGCAACGCTTGCTGGCATTACCCTGTTTACCGCCTTGTTTAGCTTTTGACGGGGATGTTGTGCAGTAGGCTTCACGCTTGGGCAATCGACAGAAGGCCACGGGGCGGGGCCTGTGGATGCCTTGCGAATCTATGTTCGGCGGCGATGAGTCACGGCAGGCTTGCTGACCTAATCGTCAGGCTCGCAGCTGTTGCATCGAATTTATGCGCGAGATCCAATTACGGATTCCACGTGCTGGTGCTACTGGATGGCCAGGATCTGTGGGTTCAACTCCCGCAAGCACCATATCAGCCTGCCAAAGCCGGCGATGACCATGTCGCGTAACCTGACTGCTGTTTTTTACCGTGCTCTTGAGGGAAGAGTCGACTATAGTAGTTTTGGATTATGATTGCGTACGAACTTTTGTCATTTCATGAATGAATAAACGTTACAGCGGACCCCAACGGGATCATCGGTGTATACCAGGGCAAGCCCCAGCAGGCCCCACCGCCAAGGCGGCAGGACACCACAACGCCGCACCCAAAAACATACCGGGCCATGACCCCACCCAGCCAGACACCGAAACCCATCCGGATCAGGCTTGCAGCACCGTTCCGATAGGACCCACACGAATCTGGACGTGCCGCCGCACCAGGAGACTCCCACCAAGGGTACCATCCGTCAGGGAAAAGGGCAGCCCGAGATTTGGTGAACAGGGAGTCGCGCACGGCCCGAATCGCATTCCGGGAATCGGCCCAGGGGTGAAACCCATGCGGATCAGGCTTGCAGCACCGTTCCGATAGGACCCACACGAATCTGGACGTGCCGCCGCACCAGGAGACTCCCACCAAGGGTACCATCCGTCAGGGAAAAGGGCAGCCCGAGATTCGGTGAACAGGGAGTCGCGCACGGCCCGAATCACATTCCTGGAATTGGCCCAGGGGTGAAACCCATGCGGATCAGGCTTGCAGCACCGTTCCGATAGGACCCACACGAATCTGGACGTGCCGCCGCACCAGGAGACTCCCACCAAGGGTACCATCCGTCAGGGAAAAGGGCAGCCCGGGATTCGGCGAACAGGGAGTCGCGCACGGCCCGAATCACATTCCTGGAATCGGCCCAGGGCTTAAACCCATGCGGAACAGCCTTGCAGCACCGTTTTCGATCGCAACCCAAACGAATCTGGACGTGCCACCGCACCAGGAGACTCCCATCAAGGGTACCATCCGTCAGGGAAAAGGGCAGCCCGGGATTCGGCGAACAGGGAGTCGCGCACGGCCCGAATCACATTCCTGGAATTGGCCCAGGGGTGAAACCCATGCGGAACAGCCTTGCAGCACCGTTTTCGATCGCAACCCACACGAATCTGGACGTGCCACCGCACCAGGAGACTCCCATCCAGGGTACCATCCGTCAGGGAAAAGGGCAGCCCGAGATTCGGTGAACAGGGAGTCGCGCACGGCCCGAATCGCATTCCTGGAATCGGCCCAGGGCTTAAACCCATGCGGAACAGCCTTGCAGCACCGTTCCGATAGGACCCACACGAATCTGGACGTGCCGCCGCACCAGAAGGGTACCATCCGTCAGGGAAAAGGGCAGCCCGGGATTCGGTGAACAGGGAGTCGCACACGGCCCGAATCGCATTCCTGGAATCGGCCCAGGGGTGAAACCCATGCGGAACAGCCTTGCAGCACCGTTTTCGATCGCAACCCAAACGAATCTGGACGTGCCGCCGCACCAGGAGACTCCCATCAAGGGTACCATCCGTCAGGGAAAAGGGCAGCCCGGGATTCGGTGAACAGGGAGTCGCGCACGGCCCGAATCGCATTCCTGGAATCGGCCCCAGGGCTGAACCCCATCCGGATCAGGCTTGCAGCACCGTTCCGATAGGATCCAAACGAATCTGGACGTGCCGCCGCACCAGGAGACTCCCATCAAGGGTACCATCCGTCAGGGAAAAGGGCAGCCCGGGATTCGGTGAACAGGGAGTCACGCACGGCCCGAATCGCATTCCTGGAATCGGCCCCAGGGCTGAACCCCATCCGGATCAGGCTTGCAGCACCGTTCCGATAGGATCCAAACGAATCTGGACGTGCCGCCGCACCAGGAGACTCCCACCAAGGGTACGATCGGTCAGGGAAAAGGGCAGCCCGGGATTCGGTGAACAGGGAGTCGCGCACGGCCCGAATCGCATTCCTGGAATCGGCCCAGGGGTGAAACCCATGCGGATCAGGCTTGCAGCACCGTTCCGATAGGACCCACACGAATCTGGACGTGCCGCCGCACCGGGAGGCTCCCACCAAGGGTACCATCGGTCAGGGAAAAGGGCAGCCCGGGATTCGGTGAACAGGGAGTCGCGCACGGCCCGAATCGCATTCCTGGAATCGGCCCAGGGCTTAAACCCATGCGGAACAGCCTTGCAGCACCGTTCCGATAGGACCCACACGAATCTGGACGTGCCGCCGCACCGGGAGGCTCCCACCAAGGGTACCATCCGTCAGGGAAAAGGGCAGCCCGGGATTCGGTGAACAGGGAGTCGCACACGGCCCGAATCGCATTCCTGGAATCGGCCCAGGGGTGAAACCCATGCGGAACAGACTTGCAGCACCGTTTTCGATCGCAACCCAAACGAATCTGGACGTGCCGCCGCACCAGGAGACTCCCATCAAGGGTACCATCCGTCAGGGAAAAGGGCAGCCCGGGATTCGGTGAACAGGGAGTCGCGCACGGCCCGAATCGCATTCCTGGAATCGGCCCCAGGGCTGAACCCCATCCGGATCAGGCTTGCAGCACCGTTCCGATAGGATCCAAACGAATCTGGACGTGCCGCCGCACCAGGAGACTCCCACCAAGGGTACCATCGGTCAGGGAAAAGGGCAGCCCGGGATTCGGTGAACAGGGAGTCGCGCACGGCCCGAATCGCATTCCTGGAATCGGCCCAGGGCTTAAACCCATGCGGATCAGGCTTGCAGCACCGTTCCGATAGGACCCACACGAATCTGGACGTGCCGCCGCACCAGGAGACTCCCACCAAGGGTACCATCCGTCAGGGAAAAGGGCAGCCCGGGATTCGGTGAACAGGGAGTCGCGCACGGCCCGAATCGCATTCCTGGAATCGGCCCAGGGGTGAAACCCATGCGGAACAGCCTTGCAGCACCGTTTTCGATCGCAACCCAAACGAATCTGGACGTGCCGCCGCACCATGAGACTCACATCAAGGGTACCATCCGTCAGGCGAGAGAGCCCAGTACGGAAGCACGTTTGCTGCGTGCTGCTGATTATTGCTCAACCGTCATTGACCATTGCTCTATATGTTTATACTTACATACCATACATTACTGCTGTCACATACTTTTGCCATCATGCAGAATGCTGCTTTACAGCTTGACCAAGTTGACCCTGTTTTGTACGTATCATACGTTCATCCCATGGACGCTCGCAAGAACTGTACAAGATTTTTGATGTAAAATGCTGTCCAGTTGCCTTGTCTCTTAGCGTTCTGGCAGCTTTCGGGGCTGGCTTCGCAAGCGACAGAATCCGACAGACCGATTACATGGCTTTCATATTGGGCCGTGAGTACGCATGCTGCTGAGAAGACAATGATGTTGGTGTGTTATTTTGCAGCCCTTGGTTCGCATTTCTTCTGCTGTTCTGCAGACGGCATCGACGGTTGACTTTCCCCAATCTTAATAGGTCACTGAAACGACGTTGTACATATCACATAAATTTTGCGATGTATATATTCCGCGAGGCTACCAGACAGGGAGCAAGTGCGCGGAAAACTAAATGGAGAACGACAGGGCTGAGTTACAACCATCTGTATTCCCATTACAGGAGAAACGTGGTTAACGAGGGACCGACTGAAGTGCCTGCTGAGGCACCTACGCTGGAGCCGGTGGAGCACAGCAGCTGTGGGGCGAGCGGCTAAGCAAAGCGGCTAGTTGTTGCAAAGCCATGATCGCTTCGGGGGGCGCGGGGGCAGGGCGGCTGGGGCCAAGGCGGCTGGGGGCGGACAGTCCGGGCGAGGGAAGTCCACGTAGTGCGGGAAGGAACATCGAAGAAGGCACCCAAGCGCAACCGGCGGTAGCTGAATCATCGTACTTGGATCAGAACAATGAAATAGGGCAGGGGTTGTACGGGGCTCGTGCGTGCACATGACCGATAACTGACTGACCAAGGAGGTTTGCTGAAAAAAAGAGGAAGTGTTACCTGTCGTGGTTTCATTTCGCAATAAGCGCATTGGGGAATGTCGTACAGTGACTGCCAGTCCGGTGTGCTTTGGGTGTGGTCGTGTTTCTGCTTGCGGGCCATTAAGGTTGCATTCAGCCTCTGTGTTGCAACATCCCGGACTGTGTTCGGGCACATAACCAGGACGATCTGTTGTTACAGACCAGACGCGCCCCCCAGCGTCCTGGTCCTAGGCGCGGGAGCAGCAGCCAGCGAGCACCGACGATCGGCCTGCCCAATTTCCTGCGGTACCGAATACAGCTCGCCGGATACATCTATTCAAAATATGTATCGTAGGCTATAGCCGCGGCCGCAATGCTATCTCTGGGTGTAAGGTGCGGGAGTAGCACTTCCATGGCTGGCGAGCACCGACGACCAGCCCGCCCAATTTCCTGCGGTACCGAATTAAGCTCGCCGGATACATCCATCCATATTATATATCGTAGGCTACAGCCCGGGGCGCAATGCTATCTCCCGGTGTTAGGTGCGGGAGCAGCACTTGCATTGCCAGCGAGCACCGACGACCAGCCCACCCCATTTCCTGCGGTAAAGCAGACAGCTCACCGGATACAACTGTTCAAAGTATGTATGGTAGATTATAACCCCGGGCGCATGACGACCTATTGGTCTTAGAAGCGGGAGCAGCGCTTGCATTGCCAGCGAGCACCGACGACCAGCCCACCCGATTTCCTGCGGTACCGAATACAGCTCGCCGGATACATCTATTCAAAATATGTATGGTAGATTATAGCCCCGGGCGCATGATGACCTATTGGTCTTAGAAGCGGGAGCAGCACTTGCATTGCCAGCGAGCACCGACGACCAGCCCACCCCATTTCCTGCGGTAACGCAGACAGCTCGCCGCATACATCTATTCAAAGTATGTATGGTAGACGATAGCCCCGGGCGCATGATGACCTACTGGTCTTAGAAGCGGGATCAGCACTTGCATTGCCAGCGAGCACCGACGACCAGCCTGCCCAAGTTCCTGCGGTACCGAATACAGCTCGCCGGATACATCTATTCAAAATATGTATGGTAGATTATAGCCCCGGGCGCATGATGACCTATTGGTCTTAGAAGCGGGAGCAGCACTTGCATTGCCAGCGAGCACCGACGACCAGCCCACCCCATTTCCTGCGGTAACGCAGACAGCTCGCCGCATACATCTATTCAAAGTATGTATGGTAGACGATAGCCCCGGGCGCATGATGACCTACTGGTCTTAGAAGCGGGATCAGCACTTGCATTGCCAGCGAGCACCGACGACCAGCCTGCCCAAGTTCCTGCGGTACCGAGTTAAGCTCGCCGGATACATCTATTTAAATTATGTATTGTTGGCTATAGCCCCGGGCGCAATGCTATCTCCCGGTGTTAGGTGCGGGAGCAGCACTTCCATGGCTGGCGAGCACCGACGACCGGCCTGCCCAATTTCCTGCGGTACCGAATTAAGCTCGCCGGATACATCTATTTAAAATATGTATTGTTGGCTATAGCCCGGGGCGCAATGTTATCTCCCGGTGTTAGGTGCGGGAGCAGCACTTCCAAGGCTGGCGAGCACCGACGACCAGTCCTTCCCATTTCCTGCGGTAACGCAGACAGCTCGCCGGATACATCTATTCGAATTATGTATGGTAGACGATAGCCCCGGGCGCATGATGACCTACTGGTCTTAGAAGCGGGATCAGCACTTGCATTGCCAGCGAGCACCGACGACCAGCCTGCCCAAGTTCCTGCGGTACCGAGTTAAGCTCGCCGGATACATCTATGCAAAATATGTATCGTAGACTATAGCCGCGGCCGCATTGCTGTCTCCCGGTGTTAGGTGCGGGAGCAGCACTTCCATGGCTGGCGAGCACCGACGACCAGCCCTCCCCATTTCCTGCGGTAACGCAGACAGCTCGCCGGATACATCTGTTTAAAGTATTCATTTGAGAGTATGGAAACGCGCGCATTGCGACTTCCCTGTGTTATGCTCGCGAGCAGCGGCTTCCATGGCCAGCGAGCAGCGACGACCGGTCCGGCCGATTTCCTGCAGTAACGCATAAAGCCGCCGGATACATCTATATAGAATAAGCAAACAAACCTTCTTCGGCGGGCGCATTTCGGAGGCACAGTCATATTCTGGATTACTTGTACGCAATGCTCGGCAAGCTTCTTTCCGAATTCAACGGCGAATTAAGACGCTCCTCGACTTTATTAAAACATGGAGTAAATAGCTTTTCATCAAATTCATTTGTTTCCGCTAGCACCGTGTGGTTCGGAAGCATACTAAAGTGCAGTGCATGGCCTTGCATCGAGGGAAGATCGCCATGCTCGCTACTTGATTCAATAGAACATAATTAACTACATATATTGGCGCCATGAGCATGGAGATCTGCTGTCCGATGCTCGCTGCCGGCTAGTCCGGTAATTAGCGAGCATGCTCGGAGCACGGTTGTCCGGTCGGGTCGCTTACTGGCAAAGCGGGCTTACCATGACGTTAAGGCAGTTCCGAAACGCATGCAACTGAGTAGCATCCAGAAGGGAATTTAAAATCAATCGCAGTGGTGTAAAAACAATTTACAGAAGTGACGCGGACAGCAAGTTCAGAACATGAAAGACGATGAATCGCAACATGAACGCACAGTTCAGCCAGAGCCGCGCCGTTATAAGATTAGATAGGCAAAAATGCGAGGAACGTTTTGTTAACTTCAGAATGGAGGAAACGGCGGGTCATGCAGGTGTACTGCCTTGCAGTCGAGCGATGTGAGGCAAGTCGTGAGGAAGCTGGAATGTAATATGGCTGCAGCCTGTAGGCTTACCATTAGCTTTCGGGAACGAAATGAATACGTTCATCATTAATAGAGAGCTAGGTGCGCGGCGGGCTTGACAAAACGACGGCCGGACCAAAGTGAGCTGCGACGAGCGATTTTAATCCCTCGTTCACCGACCTCACGACAAACGACACAGCACCAAACGTGCTGCGCGAAACGTGACGTCATTTTCTTGGCAGTGGGAAGTGAGGAATGATGAATGCGCCGAAGAATGTGCAGGACAACGTCATGCAAACGCGCAGCCAATGAATCTGCGTAATCAGCGGAATAGCCATGAATGTCATCAGCATCAGCACTAGGCAGAAGCATATATTAATTTTGCAGCGAACAGGGATCAGAGAGCGAGCGGTGCTCGCGAGAGTATCGCAAAGGAATCTACGAATCGCGACAGTATGGGAAGCAGGAACGGATTCGGCGGCGCATGGTTTCGGGGCGCGTGCAGTACAGAGATTGCTCGTCCAGATTGTAGCGAGTATATAAGAGGCGGGGGCAATAATAACAATACTAATAATAATAACAGCCCCCGCCCCAATAGAAAATACTATCCAGGGATGAAGAAGGGGTTTCGCGGGGGGCTAGGCCCCCCCGCACCCCCCCTTAATGGACAGGGGGGGGAACCCCCCCTGTCGATCCCCCCTGGCATGACGAGGCAGTGCTGTGATATGTAGTACTAAAGAGGGAAATGACTGATGACATGAAAGGATACAAACACCATTGGATGGGAGCTGAAAGCAGAGATGTATGTGCATGTTAAATGAGGATGCAGGCACAGTCAAGCAACAGCACACATGATAGGCAGCAGTGCAGGGATGCATGGTAAGGCAGCAGGTACACTATCATGGCAGTTTGCAATTCATCGTTGTGGTGCCCCACCACGACGATGGAAAGCAAACTGCCATGATAATGTAGGATTGTGGGATTGGAGGGCCTGTTGATTGGAAGTGTGTTAGCGAGGAGTGCACACAAGAGGTTGGAAGGTGGCTCACAAAACGAAGAGTGGACGTGTTATCCCGAGCCGCGACACTATCAATAAGGCAGTATGCGACAGGCGTCAGGCGTAGTGCTGCAAAGACATTACACAGTCGTGCGTGCGGACAGTAACGTTGGATATGAGTTGCGAATCGCGGATGGAGCCTTATCCGCACAAGGTAAAGAGAGGCAAGCATTATGAAGCACAGCGCGATGGAATATCACCCAACAACACCTTAATTACTGTCACGAAATAAGAGGTCCACAGCGCTTGAAAATGACGGTTGAGGAATTGACGAAGCGGCGAAGCGGCGGGCCACAGATACGTAACATGACGTTAAGCGCGGTAAGAAACGCGTGCGACTGATAAGCATCCAGAAAGGCATTTAAAACGAATGCCAGTGGTGTAAAAACAATCCCCAGTACTGATGCGGACAGCAACTTATTAAAGCAATGTCGGAACATGACGTGAAGTGAGTTAAGAAACTCATGCGACTGAAAAGCATCCAAAAGGAAGTTTTAAACGAATGCCAGTGGTGTAAGAACCATTGACAGTACTGAAGCGGAGAGCAACTTGAAGCTATGTCGGCGGGAACATGAAATAATACGATCAATCGCAACATGAACGATGAATTCAGCCGCCAAAGCCGCACCGTTATAATATGAAATAAGCAATAATGTGATGGACGTGTTGTTAGGTTAAGAACGGAGAAAACTGCGGGCCATACAGGTGTAATGCCTTGCAGTCGAGCGATGTGTGGCAACTCGGCAGGAAGCTGGCATGTAAAAAGGCAGCAGTCTGTACACATACCAATAGCATTCGGGAAGTAAATAGTACGGTCATTAATAGAGAGCTGCGCGGCCTCACAAAACGGCGGCGCAACGAAAGTGGAAAGCGAGGAGCGATTTGAACCCGTTCACCGACCTCAGCAGCGAAGGACACAGCACCAACGTGGCGTCTCTGGCAGTGGTACGTGACGAATGTTGAATGCGCTGAAGAATGGGCAGGACAACGTGGTCGTCTAAACTAGCAAACGCGTTTGTGAACGCGTTCGTGAACGTAGCGTTGCACTGTCTGCTCGCAAGCGGAATGGAATACTACTCAGCGGAATCGTCATAATAATGAATCATCGCAATAGCAATGAACGTCATCATCACGCAGCATAACTAGGCAGAAGCATATTTTGCAGCGAAAAGGAAGCGAGCGGTGCGCACGGAAATAGATGATAACGTTGCGGATAATGGAGCGGATGATGGTTTGCGATCCGGAATGGTCTACTACGTACGAGATGATGTACGACGAGGAATAGTAGCTCGTCAATTTTGTGTAGCGAACCTATAAGAGGCGGGGGCAATAATAATAATAACAATACTAATAATAATAACAGCCCCCGCCCCATAAGAAAGACTATCCAGGGATGAAGAGGGGTTCCGCGGGGGGCTATGCCCCCCGCACCCCCCCTTAATGGACATGGGGGAACCCCCCCTGTCGACCCCCCCTGGCATGACGAGTCATTGCTGTGATGGATAGAGAAGAGGCACATGGCAGACATGAAAGGAAAGCAGACATGAGAACTCACATAGCAGCTGAAGGAAGGATGTGCATGATTATGAGAGTCTGCAAGCAGGTATAGTACACATGCATGAGAATGCACTTGCATGAGGCAGGTACAGTATCATGGCAGCTTGCAATTCATCGTTGTGGTGGCCCATCATGACGATGGGAAGCAAGCTGCCATGATAATGTAGGATTGTGGGTTTGAACAGGCCGTTTATTGGAAGAGTGGAAGAGTGTTGGAGTGAGGCGTGCAAGCGGTTGGCAAGTGGATGACGAAACGAAGAGTGGACGTGTTATCCCGAGCCGCGACGCTAAAAGTAAGGAAGTATGCTAAAGGGTTCCTACGTAGTGCTGTAAAGACATTTCACAGTGGTGCGGACATTAACGTCCGCGAATCGCGGAGCCCGATCCGCACAAGGAAAAGAGCGGCAAGCCTACCTTATCAAGCACACCGCACTGAAACATCATCTAACAACACCGTAATTGCTGTCACGTAAAAAGAGGTGCGCAGCGCCTGAAAATGACGGTTGAAGGATGTCACGAAGAGGCCGGCAGGTGATGACGTTAAGAGAGGTCAGAAACGCATGCGACTGAAAAGTGTAAAGAAGGAAATTGAAAAGGAATGCTAGTGGTGTTAAAACAAATCACAGGACTGATGCGGAGAGCAACTTAAAGCAATGTCGGAACATGAACGAAATACGATTGATCGCAACATGAACGCGCAGTTCAGCCCGGGCCGCACCGTTATATTGTTAGATAAGGAACAATGCAATAAATGCTTTGCTCGTTAAAGAAGGGGGAAGCAACTGACCATAATGGTGTACTGCCTTGCAGTCGAGCGATGTGTGGCAAGTCGGGACGAAGCTGCTTATGATGCACACCGCGATGAAATTTTATCTCAAAACACCGTAATTGTTGTCACGAAACAAGAGGTGCGCAGCGCTGCAGAACGACGGTTGAAGAATGTGATGACGAGCAAAGCGGGCTTACCATGACGTTAAGGCAGTTCCGAAACGCATGCAACTGAGAAGCATCCAGAAGGGAATTTAAAATCAATCGCAGTGGTGTAAAAACAATTTACAGAAGTGACGCGGACAGCAAGTTCAGAACATGAAAGACGATGAATCGCAACATGAACGCACAGTTGAGCCAGAACCGCGCCGTTATAATATTAGATACGCAAAAATGCGAGGAACGTTTTGTTAACTTCAGGATGGAGGAAACAGCGGGTCATGCAGGTGTACTGCCTTGCAGTCGAGCGATGTGAGGCAAGTCGTGAGGAAGCTGGAATGTAATATGGCTGCAGCCTGTAGGCTTACCATTAGCTTTCGGGAACGAAATTAATACGTTCATCATTAATACAGAGCTAGGTGCGCGGCTTGACAAAACGACGGCCGAACCAAAGTGAGCTGCGACGAACGATTTCAATCCCTCGTTCACCGACCTCAGCAAACGAAGAATGGACAGGACAGTCTCAGGTCATCAGCAGTACTCGCAAACGCGCGGCGGCGAATGAATCAGTGGAATAGCCATGAATGCCATAATAATCATCAGCACTAGGCAGAAGCATACTCATATTTCAGCAACCAAGGAACAGGAAGCGAGCGGTGCGAGCGAGAGTAGTATCGGAAAGGACTATAGCAAAACTACTGGTATCGTAATAAGGAGAGGTATGGGAAGAAGGAATCTACGAATCACGACGGTTGGAATGTAGCGAAGCTGCTTTCCTATACAGGTCTCGGAAGAGGTTTCGGGGCGCGTGCAGTACACAGAGATGTGTGTCGTACGAGCGAGATGAAGATTTTGTAGCGAGTATATAAGAGGCGGGGGCAATAATAACAATACTAATAATAATAACAGCCCCCGCCCCATTAGACAGACTATCCAGGGATGGAAAAGGGGTTTCGTGGGGGGGCTAGGCCCCCCCGCACCCCCCCTTAATGGACAGGGGGGGAACCCCCCCTGTCGATCCCCCCTGGCATGACAAGGCAGTGCTGTGATGGATAGAGAAGAGGCACATGGCAGACATGAAAGGAAAGCAGACATGAGAACCCACATAGCAGCTGAAGAAGGATGTGCATGATTCTGAGACTCTGCAAGCAGGTATAGTACACATGCACATTCTCATGCACTTGCATGAGGCAGGTACAGTATCATGGCAGCTTGCAATTCATCGTTGTGGTGCCCCATCATGACGATGGGAAGCAAGCTGCCATGATAATGTAGGATTGTGGGTTTGAACAGGCCGTTTATTGGAAGAGTGGAAGAGTGTTGGAGCGAGGCCTGCAAGCGGTTGGAAAGTGGATGACGAAACGAAGAGTGGACGTGTTATCCCAAGCCGCGACGCTAAAAGTAAGTAAGTATGCTAAAGGGTTCCTACGTAGTGCTGCACAGACATTTCACAGTGGTGCGGACATTAACGTCGGAAAGTGAGTTGCGAATGGCGGAGCCCGATCCGCACAAGGAAAAGAGCGACAAGCCTACCTTATCAAGCACACCGCACTGAAACATCATCTAACAACACCGTAATTGCTGTCACGTAAAAAGAGGTGTGCAGCGCCTGAAAATGACGGTTGAAGGATGTCACGAAGAGGCCGACAGGTGATGACGTTAAGAGAGGTAAGAAACGCATGCGACTGAAAAGCGTAAAGACGGAAATTGAAAAGGAATGCTGGTTGTGTTAAAACAAATCACAGTACTGATGCGGAGAGCAACTTAAAGCAATGTCGGAACATGAACGAAATACGATGAATCGCAACATGAACGCGCAGTTCAGCCCGGGCCGCACCGTTATATTGTTAGATAAGGAAGAATGCAATAAATGCTTTGCTCGTTCAAGAAGGGGGAAGCAACTGACCATAATGGTGTACTGCCTTGCAGTCGAGCGATGTGTGGCAAGTCGGGAGGAAGTTGCTTATGATGCACACCGCGATGAAATTTTATCTCAAAACACCGTAATTGTTGTCACGTAACAAGAGGTTCGCAGCGCTGCAGAACGACGGTTGAAGAATGTGATGACGAGCAAAGCGGGCTTACCATGACGTCAAGGCAGTTCCGAAAGGCATGCAACTGAGAAGCATCCAGAAGGGAATTTAAAATCAATCGCAGTGGTGTAAAAACAATTTACAGAAGTGACGCGGACAGCAAGTTCAGAACATGAAAGACGATGAATCGCAACAGGAACGCACAGTTCAGCCAGAGCCGCGCCGTTATAATATTAGATACGCAAAAATGCGAGGAACGTTTTGTTAACTTCAGGATGGAGGAAACGGCGGGTCATACAGGTGTACTGCCTTGCAGTCGAGCGATGTGAGGCAAGTCGTGAGGAAGCTGGAATGTAATATGGCTGCAGCCTGTAGGCTTACCATTAGCTTTCGGGAACGAAATTAATACGTTCATCATTAATACAGAGCTAGGTGCGCGGCTTGACAAAACGACGGCCGAACCAAAGTGAGCTGCGACGAACGATTTCAATCCCTCGTTCACCGACCTCAGCAAACGAAGAATGGACAGGACAGTCTCAGGTCATCAGCAGTACTCGCAAACGCGCGGCGGCGAATGAATCAGTGGAATAGCCATGAATGCCATAATAATCATCAGCACTAGGCAGAAGCATACTCATATTTCAGCAACCAAGGAACAGGAAGCGAGCGGTGCGAGCGAGAGTAGTATCGGAAAGGACTATAGCAGAACTACTGGTATGGTAATAAGGAGAGGTATCGGAAGCAGGAATCTACGAATCACGACGGTTGGAATGTAGCAAAGCTGCTTTCCTAAACAGGTCTCGGAAGAGGTTTCGGGGCGCGTGCAGTACACAGAGGTGTGTGTCGTACGAGATGAAGATTTTGTAGCGAGTATATAAGAGGCGGGGGCAATAATAATAACAATACTAATAATAATAACAGCCCCCGCCCCATTAGAAAGACTATCCAGGGATGAAAAGGGGTTCCGCGGGGGGGCTATGCCCCCCCGCACCCCCCCTTAATGGACATGGGGGGAACCCCCCCTGTCGACCCCCCCTGGCATGACGAGTCAGTGCTGTGATGGATAGAGAAGAGGCCCATGGCAGACATGAAAGGAAAGCAGACATGAGAACTCACATAGCAGCTGAAGGAAGGATGTGCATGATTATGAGACTCTGCATGCAGGTGTAGTACACATGCATGAGAATGCACTTGCATGAGGCAGGTACAGTATCATGGCAGCTTGCAATTCATCGTTGTGGTGGCCCATCATGACGATGGGAAGCAAGCTGCCATGATAATGTAGGATTGTGGGTTTGAACAGGCCGTTTATTGGAAGAGTGGAAGAGTGTTGGAGTGAGGCGTGCAAGCGGTTGGCAAGTGGATGACGAAACGAAGAGTGGACGTGTTATCCCGAGCCGCGACGCTAACAGTAAGGAAGTATGCTAAAGGGTTCGTACGTAGTGCTGTAAAGACATTTCACAGTGGTGCGGACATTAACGTCGGAAAGTGAGTTGCGAATCGCGGAGCCCGATCCGCACAAGGAAAAGAGCGGCAAGCCTACCTTATCAAGCACACCGCACTGCAACATCATCTAACAACACCGTAATTGCTGTCACGTAAAAAGAGGTGCGCAGCGCCTGAAAATGACGGTTGAAGGATGTCACGAAGAGGCCGGCAGGTGATGACGTTAAGAGAGGTCAGAAACGCATGCGACTGAAAAGCGTAAAGAAGGAAATTGAAAAGGAATGCTAGTGGTGTTAAAACAAATCACAGGACTGATGCGGAGAGCAACTTAAAGCAATGTCGGAACATGAACGAAATACGATTGATCGCAACATGAACGCGCAGTTCAGCCCGGGCCGCACCGTTATATTGTTAGATAAGGAACAATGCAATAAATGCTTTGCTCGTTAAAGAAGGGGGAAGCAACTGACCATAATGGTGTACTGCCTTGCAGTCGAGCGATGTGTGGCAAGTCGGGACGAAGCTGCTTATGATGCACACCGCGATGAAATTTTATCTCAAAACACCGTAACATTGTTGTCACGTAACAAGAGGTGCGCAGCGCTGCAGAACGACGGTTGAAGAATGTGATGACGAGCAAAGCGGGCTTACCATGACATTAAGGCAGTTCCAAAACGCATGCAACTGAGAAGCATCCAGAAGGGAATTTAAAATCAATCGCAGTGGTGTAACAACAATTTACAGAAGTGACGCGGACAGCAAGTTCAGAACATGAAAGACGATGAATCGCAACATGAACGCACAGTTGAGCCAGAACCGCGCCGTTATAAGATTAGATAGGCAAAAATGCGAGGAACGTTTTGTTAACTTCAGAATGGAGGAAACGGCGGGTCATGCAGGTGTACTGCCTTGCAGTCGAGCGATGTGAGGCAAGTCGTGAGGAAGCTGGAATCTAATATGGCTGCAGCCTGTAGGCTTACCATTAGCTTTCGGGAACGAAATTAATACGTTCATCATTAATAGAGAGCTAGGTGCTCGGCGGGGTTGACAAGACGACGGCCGAACCAAAGAGAGCTGCGACGAGCGATTTCATTCCCTCGTTCACCGACCTCACGACAAACGACACAGCACCAAACGTGCTGCGCGAACATTTTCTTGGCAGTGGGAAGTGAGCAACGAAGAATGCGCCGAAGAATGGGCAGGACAACGTCATGCAAACGCGCAGCCAATGAATCTGCGTAATCAGCGGAATAGCCATGAAGGTCATCAGCATCAGCACTAGGCAGAAGCATATATTAATTTTGCAGCGAACAGGGATCAGAGAGCGAGCGGTGCTCGCGAGAGTATCGCAAAGGAGTCTACGAGAATCGCGACAGTATCGGAAGCAGGTATCGGAAGCAGGTATGTATCTACGAATGGATTCCCATTCGGCGGCGCATGGTTTCGGGGCGCGTGCAGTACAGAGATTGCTCGTCCAGATTGTAGCGAGTATATAAAAGGCGGGGGCAATAATAACAATACTAATAATAATAACAGCCCCCGCCCCATTAGAAAGACTATCCAGGGATGAGAAAGGGCTTCCGCGGGGGGGCTATGCCCCCCGCACCCCCCCTTAATGGACATGGGGGAACCCCCCTGTCGACCCCCCCTGGCATGACGAGTCAGTGCTGTGATGGATAATGAAGAGGCACATGGCGGACATGAAAGGAAAGCAGTTATATAGCAGGTGAAGGAAGGACGTGCATGATTATGAGAGTCTGCAAGGAGGCACACGTAGTACACATGAGGATGCACTTGCATGAGGCAGGTACACTATCATGGCAGTTTGCAATTCATCGTTATGGTGCCCCATTACGACGATGGAAACCAAGCTGCCATGATAGAGTAGGCTTATGGGTTTGGACAGCCCGTTGATGCCATGACAATGTGGGAATGTGGCTTTGGAGAGCCCGTTCATTGGGAGAGTGTCAGTGACGCGTGCAAGCGGTTGGAAAGTGGACGATAATGAAACAAAGAGTGGACGTGTTGTCCCGAGCCGCGACGCTAACATTAAGGACGTACACGAAATGGTTCATACGTTGTGCAGCAAAGACATAAGACAGTCGTGCGGGCAGTTTCAGTGTCAGACAGTGAGTTGCGAATCGTGGCGGGCGATCCATCCATAATCCGCAGAGAAGGAAACGAGCTGAAGCATTATGAAGCACACCGCGATGAAACTTTATCTCAAAACACCGTAATTGTTGTCATGTAACAAGAGGTGCGCAGCGCTGCAGAACGACGGTTGAAGAATGTGATGACGAGCAAAGCGGGCTTACCATGACGTGAAGGCAGTTGCGAAACGCATGCGACTGAAAAGCATCCAGAAGGGAATTTAAAATCAATCGCAGTGGTGTAAAAACAATTTACAGAAGTGACGCGGACAGCAAGTTCAGAACATGAAAGACGATGAATCGCAACATGAACGCACAGTTCAGCCAGAGCCGCGCCGTTATAATATTAGATACGCAAAAATGCGAGGAACGTTTTGTTAACTTCAGAATGGAGGAAACGGCGGGTCATACAGGTGTACTGCCTTGCAGTCGAGCGATGTGAGGCAACTCGGGAGGAAGCTGGAATGTAACATGGCTGCAGTCTGTAGGCTTACCATTAGCTTTCGGGAACGAAATGAATACGTTCATCATTAATAGAGAGCTAGGTGCGCGGCTTGACAAAACGACGGCCCAACCAAAGTGAGCTGCGACCTCATGACTAACGACACAGCACCAAAGAACTGTAGACCAGCGCGAAACGTGACGTAATTTCGTTGGCAGTGGTAAGTGAGGAATGATGAATGCACCGAAGAATGGACAGGACAGTCTCAGGTCATCAGCAGTACTAGCAAACGCGCAGCGAATGAATCAGCGGAATAGCCATGAATGCCATAATAATTATCAGCACTAGGCAGAAGCATACTAATATTGCAGCAAACATGGAACAGGAAGCGAGCGGCGCGAGTGAGCGGTGCTCGCGAGAGTAGTATCGGAAAGGACTATAGCAGAACTGGTATGTAATAAAGCAGGAATCTACGAATCGCGGAAGCAGGAATCTACGAATCGCGACGGTTGGAATGTAGCGAAGCTGCTTTCCTAAACAGGTCTCAGAAGAGGTTTCGGGGCGCGTGCAGTACACAGAGATGTGCGTTGTACGAGCGAGATGAAGATTTTGTAGCGAGTATATAAGAGGCGGGGGCAATAACAATACAAATAATAATAATAACAATACTAACAATACTAATAATAATAATAGCCCCCGCCTCATTGGCATTACTATCCAGGGATGAAGAAGGGTTTCGCGGGGGGCTATGCCCCCCGCACCCCCCTTAATGGACATGGGGGGAACCCCCCCTGTCGACCCCCCCTGGCATGATGAGTCAGTGCTTGAATGGATGCATACAGATGGTGCACATGGCAGTATGAAAGGGTAGGAGGCAGTAAGAAGGATGCAGTAGCTGGTGAGGTTCTGTGTCGGTGCGTTTGGTGATGCGTAAGGCAGGATGGGAGAAGTGGCTGTGACATAGTATTGTGTTACAATCAGGGCCTCCTGTGTCCGTTTCAGTATGCGAGAATTATAGCATAGCAGCGGTGAAGGTGAATCATGCAGGGTGTCCCCAAGGACAATAACAAGGCACACTGCACATCATAGCGCAAACCACAGGCACTGTGAGGCATTGATTTGTTGGTATGAGATGTAATGCCGCTGCAATGAAACGGCCCAATCAACATCATCGCGACATCATCGAGGAGCAGTACTGCAGTGATGTGAAGGACTGTATATGAAATGCGCCGTTGTACAGCCGGCGATGAGGACATAACATGAATGTTGTGACGAGGTTCAACTGGAAGCAGAGTTTACGACATCTGAGCAGCCAATGTGCTCCCCAGCATCAACATGGACAAATTGACGAGCGTGACACACACCTTACGCATAGCGAACCTTTAGCACGTGCATTCACAATGGATGGAGGATAGTTGATGGTCGGTGCCAGGTGTATAGCAGTGGAGTGATGGTATCTATGGGTACACCATGGAGTTGTGTTGGTATAGTACCAGGGATGAAATGCATGAATGTTGGCCGTGACACGCCAGCACTGCCACACCAGTGGGTGGCAGGTATGCAACACAGCAACTAAAGCCATAACCCTCAGGATCGGTGTAACCATTCACTCAGACCTGACAGCCTTCCTGATTAAACTTGGCATCACACCTGACAAAGCGGCACAATACTGCGCCCGCATACACAACCATGGCGTTCGCAGCCTGAACAACATTGTAAAACACAGACGGGTACTGGAGTGAAGTCCCGTACCCTCATCACCCGCCAATGAGCGCACCGGGGTGGGCTAACAGGGAAGTGTTTGACTCTGGGGCGGTGAAGGCGGAGTATTGGCTGTAATGAGGCTCATTGTCTGTGTCCCCGTAACACACGCCCGGGTGCTGTCCGGCGTAACCTTATTAATATTATTATTATGAGGATGAGGTGCATGATCGTGTACTTCTATGGTATGTGATAATGACTAGAATGGCGGTAATGCAACAACACAGGACACACCAGTAATGAACATTATCCATAAGCCCCACAACCATCCCCGTTGCTCATGGCCCCAGCAGCACCCTGATTCTCGTCCTCATCAGGGTCGGGGTTGTTACCACGATGACGCTTAGTGCCGGGCTTATTATACAAGGCAAGCAGTGCAGCAATCATGGCCGAAGCCTGAGCTCCCGTGAGGCGAGCAAGTATCTCCTCCGTTATACTGGGCTTCAGTTTGCGCAGGAGTGCGAGCTGCTTCTCTGTTGGCTTGTTTTTACCAGCTAGAAGGCGTTGGATGAGGTCGCTGGCAGCTGACATGGATGTTGGTGTGGAGGAGTCACCCAGCTTACGAGGGAGATCCAGTTGGCTAGCGGAGGGCTCCATAGTAGAGCTGTCTTCTTCCAGGGCGTCCGCTGCAGCTGCCTTCGTGAGCGCGTTGATAGCCTCTGGTGTCATGTTCCTTCGCAGGAGTGCTGCACGCTGTCGTCCCGTGGCCGGTTTTTGATTGTTATTGGACTCCAGGAACGCTTTGAAATGTGGCGTGCGTTCTTTTATGATGTCACTAGCAGCTCCATAGGTTGAAGGAATGGCATCAGGCAGGACACCCAGGTCGTTGAGGTAGGCTTTTTGTCGCTGAGAGGCAGGGCCATTCACGTCTGGTGCTGGTGACGGCGCTGTTGATGCCGGCTGCTTATGGAAGCCCAAGCTGATGTATTCGTTAACAGACAGGCCTAGTGCTTCTGCAGCAGCCTGGACGTCATGACTGGCGGTTGTAGTGGCTGCAACATGGCAAATGGGCAGGTAGAAGCATGCATGGGCTAACTAATGACGCAGCAGGCACCGAACGCAAGCTGACCCGCAGTCGTAAGCATTGCCCATGGATTGTACCTTCAGTACAGAATGCCCGTTGGCAGGTGTGGCGGGGTGTTCCATTACAGGGGCGGCACATGCGGGTTGAACATGCTGGGTGTGAGCTGGATGCCAGGTGGGAGAATAAATAAGCGATCAAGGTGTACAACGCGTGACAAAGCAACATAAGCTTGTCCAAGTCTGGACATGTTTGTAAAGTCAATGAAGACATAGTCCGAGATGGTGTCGCCTTGAACTTTGTGTACTGTTCTTGCGAAAGCTGGCACAGCTGGGAAGCCTTTCCTGGTGAGACGTGCACCACATTTGTACTTTTGGTTTATGATGCGTGAGAGGTGAACGGTGCGATTCTGTGTCGGGACATACACAGTAATGGTGTTTGGTGTGGCAGAGTGCACTTGTACTAACATGCCGTTATGCACAGGTGGGTGAGTGAGGTTTTTAGTGATCATGAGTGTCATGCCTGGGGCGACAAAGAGTGATTGCCTGAGCACACCATGATCGGACATTTGTTTGCGCAGGTAGTTGGCATCTGCTTCTGTGAAGCGTTCGGATTGGCGGAGTGTGTCCTCAGCGCTGCAATCAACTAGTTGATTGGCATACAGCGCCTGTGTATGGTTAAGGTTGTAAGTGTCGACCTCCTCATTTGTGCCTGCAATGAACCAGATGTTTGGGAGCATGGGTGGCGAGGTGCCTAATGGTAGCACGCGTGACTGTAGCAATGCTAAGATGTCAGGTGAGGGCTGTGCAATGCGAAGGCAATTGAGTGCAGCGATCCAAGTAGCGTTTGCTGGGTCCTGCCTATGATTGGTGCGCAGATTGAGCTCACGGAAGTGGCGCCATAAAGGCCATCGATATGGTTGGTGAATGCAAGTCGCTTCATCACATTTCCTGGAGCATACTGCAGGCAGTTGATGTTTGTCACCGGACATGAGCACAAGCTTCCCCGCAAAAGGCCTATTTTCGCCGTTGGGAGCAGCATCAAGTGTTCGCTGGTGTATCTGTTGCAGGAACTCAGCTGTTGCCATGCTGATTTCGTCAATAGCAATGACATCAGCCATACGGATGTACATGAGGAGCGCTTGATCTGTCAATGGAATGAAGGTGTCACCTTGAAACCCGAAAGCATGGTGTGCAGTCATTGCAGTTGGTCCTAGTAGTTGGGCTGCTTTTGCGGTTGTTGCGCATAGGATAACACGCAGGCCACGTGTGGCAGCTAAGCCGATGACAGCATGTAAGAGATGTGTTTTCCCATGCCCTGCTGGTCCTTGAATACGCCAAAGGTTGTGAGTGCGTTTTGTGTTGAAGAGCGAATTGATGGCGTTTGCCTGATCAGGGTCAGACATGCATTGTGACAGTAATGGCCGGATGAGGCTTGGGTCCGGTGGTGCGACATACTCGCGACCAATGCTACGTTTGAAGAAAGATGAAAGGTCTGCAGCTGGTACGGGCAGTTGCACTGGCAGTATACCAGCGTGAGCGTCTAAGCCTTCTTGCCAGAGTATTTCACGTTTGAGCAGCATTGTTTGAATGGGACTTTCAGAAGCAATGAAGTCGAGGTTACTGTCTTTTGCATCTCCTTCCCACAAGTATTTTGGATGAGTGGCAACAAAGTTAGTCAAGTCGTCATCCGATGTGAAGATGCCGTACAGATATGCAGCTTCAATCCAGGTCTTAGTGAGGTTGTCCTGAATGGCAAAGGCCTCATCGTTGCACGTGAATGGGAAGCGTTGCAGGAGTTCAGAGTAATAGAAGGAGTCACCATCACGTGGACCGAATGCACGCAGGACCGGCACTGTTTTCACAGGGTTAACAAAGTAGTGTTTTCCGGGCTTGTGATCAATGCTGCAGACAAACAAGGGGTCTTGTTGCAGTTCATCTAGTGTTTTGTTAGACGTTTTAATGATGTAGTCTGTTTTGAAGGGCACTATGGTGACATGGTGTAGGGCTGGTGGGCGGTCATAGTAGGTGTCTGTTACATGCCAGTCATCTGAACGTCCGAATGTGAAGTGCCGGTGTTGTGGGGCATCAAGGTTGATACGAACATAGGCGAGGTTTGGGCAAGTCCAAACCAAGTCATTGTTCTGCAGCACCCAAGCTGCCTCATTCACGGAGACAACTTTGGTGTGCAGGGATGCTGCGCATGCTTGGATTGTGCTATAACTCACGGATTCAGGCAGGCCAAATGCATGAATAGTTGATGCTGTGATGGGAATATACCCTTGGGTGTCAACTTTTAGCTGGTATTTGAGCAAGTAGTTAACCCACCCAGTTTGTGTGCCATGTTGAAGGTGACAAGAGCAGCCAAGGATGTATAGGAGTGCCGGATGGTAATTAATGACCATGCCATCAGCTGGTGTCAGGCGCATGTACTCGTATCGGTCCAGGGCGGGGTCAAGGTATGTGGATGCGCATGGAGGCCGGGGAAACAGGCGTGAGCAAGCACCACCATGTGCCTGACAAGTGGCGGCACTGCACTTATGAATTTGACATGCATTGACCAATGTGAAGACACGACGCCAAAAGGGTGTGTCCAGTTGTGGGTAACGGTTGATGTCGGGTATGGTAGCAATAATCTCTTTGTCAAGTCTGTCCACGTCAGCTTGGTTGCACAATGTGATGGCAAGGTGGGCATGGCATGATCCACGACATTGGAACTCAATTTTGGTGAGGTGGTACAGGACTTGGCCAAAGATGGGGTTTTCTACACCCGGGGTGTTGTCTAAGAAAGTGTTGATGAACCATTGCATGCGTACACAAAACAGTCGGCCAACCTCACAGGGTGCACGAGTGAATGCATTGCGAATTGGGTTGTCATGCGGGAGAGCCAGCAGGGACTGTACTTGTGTCGTTAGGTTCAGCATTTCAGGCCACTGGAACTCGTTGCAGGTGATGGTGAGGAAGAAGTCTGGCGGTTTTCCTAGAGCCAAGCATGCAGCTTTCGCTTGGTTGAGATGTTGTAAGAAATATCGAGGTGACCCAGTGACATTTTGAGGAAGGGCGTGACGCATGCGACGGCAGTCAGCAGATGAAAGGTTGAAGGTGTCACGAGCAGCGCTGCTGACTTGGCAAGACACAGGTGAGGCATGGAGTTCCTGTTTGATTTTGAGCTGGTATGCCTCCAGTAGCCAGGCGGGATCCATGGTGAAATGTGTTAGCCATTGTTGGTTTGTTCTAAAAGCGAGGTAGTTGGTGTATGTCCCCGTCCTCTGACTGCTTTGGTGTGATGATTGCCATGCTCCTGACCCCGTTGGAAACATGTATGGCTTTGAAGCAATTTCCATTGGTGGGACGTCTGGGTCTGTGTTATTAAGGTGGATATGCTTGGTTGTTGCACATTCTGATGCAAGAACTGAGCCCATCACAGGAAGAGGATTGGCAGCTGTTGTGGGCGTGGACTGTGTTGGTTGGTGGCATAAATGAACGTGATTTGATATTGCGGTTGCGGACACGTGTGTATTGGCACCGCTGTGAACGTGAAGTGCTGGATTGGGGGCGCGGGCTGCTGCCGCCGCCATGACCGGCAGGTGGACGGGATCCAGCAGTGGGTGTGCTTTGCGGTTGCTTTCAAAGAGTGTGACATAACTCCGGAAGTACACGCTTGTTGCTTTAAGTCGCAGAATCATTGCTGCCACAGCAGTACGAGTAGATTCGGACATGGCTGATACAAGCTTTACCATAGGTCCCAGGTACCCAGCAGTAAGGCTTGTTGCAGTTGCTGGGCCTTCTCCACGTGCATAATAAAAATCCCTTGTTAAGGTGCCAAACGACACAATGGGGGTTAAGAAAGACATGGCAGCTAGTGCTTCATGTGGTTGGCGCAGCAGCCATTTGCGGTCAGCAGTTGAAATGCCTGTTAGCCAGTTTTTGTTAGAGTTTGGGGTTTTGCTGTCCGGCATGCATCCTTTACACACCAGAACAATTGTGCCGTTCTTTTTCGACTTGACCCAGTTTATGTTGTGTGGGCACTCTAGCACACCAGGAAGGTTATTTAGTGCTTCACCTGGCGCCAGCTGATACCAGCGCATGTGGTTGTAGATGTACCGACTAGTAATCTGGTCACCCAGCACAACAGCTGAACACAGCGGGCACATAATTGCGTTTGTGAGGCAGGCATCCATGTGCTTGCTGAGACTGGTGTGCAAGACTTGCGAGGTACCTATAGCGTCATCAGTCAGCCCACACTGCCATTCCCACCCACCACCATTTGAGCCACTGGGTCCGCCCTGGTCTGGTGGTAAAAGGTGTAAAGGCACTGCTGGTACTGGAGCCGGTGGCGAGGGTGTGGCAGGAGCAGTCGTGACGGGCACTTGCGCCTGCTGGAGCATGCACAGGGAATAATTGGGGGAGTGTGTGTTAGGTGAGAGTGTTGTGTGTGCATGAATGGGTGAACATTGATGAGGCCGGACACATATGGCACATGGGAGGCTAGACAGAGAAGTGTAGCTAGATTACAGGGGGGGTAGTTCAGCAATGTATATATAACCAGCCTATGTACAAGCATACCAGACTATGTTGAACAGGTGCCCGAACATGAGAGAGGGGGATATGAGATAAGTTTGAGCAGACATTCAAGGCTAGAGTGGGCATACCTGCTGCTGTGTGTTGGTGAAGAGCAATTGCTGCATTTGTTGGAGCTGTTGTTGCAGCTGTTGAACCTGCTGCTGGGGCGGTGGTGGGGTGGTGGGGGTCGGGGGTGCTGGTTGTGGTGGGGGCTGTTGATGGGGCAAGGGTGCCATTGCAACTTGTACCGGTGGTGGCGGTGGCGGTGGCGGTGGCGGTGGCGGTTGTTGAAGTCCTTGATTTTGAATGTGGGCCTGCTGGAAAGTTCGGGGCAGGACGGTGGGGCAGGGGCAGTGAGATGAGTAGTGTATTTGGATGTTTTTGTGATGGACGTTGTAGAGTTGCAAGTGAGTGTGAGCAGCAAGTATGAGCATGTATGTGTCTGCGTTGAGCACAGCAGAGCAGCACAGCAAGGTGCACACACATTTCACCATTTCAGCACTTACAAATTGGAGGAAGTGCTGGAAGGCTTCAGGTGAGAATGGCAGAGGTGGTGCAGCAGCGGGTGCTGGTATCGTGGGTATAGGTAACAGAGGTGGTGGAGCCGTATGGAAAGGTGGTGGAGGCGTCGGTGTTGGTGGTGGTACGGCTGGTGGTGGTCCCGGTGGCGGATTGGGAGGTTGAGTGGCGGGTGGTATGGCTTGTTGTGCCTGGCGACCTTGCTGCGTTTGCATGAATTGCAGGAACGCAGCGTAGTTCTGCTGGGCGGGGTCCGTAGCCATGGTGCCTGCATAGAGGAGCGTTCAAGTGGCACACGCATTTCTTGGTGTTTGTGTGTAACCGGTGAAGATGTCTGTCCCCATAGCGCACGGCAGGGTGCTGGGCGGTGTATTACTTATATTATTATGATGAAGTGCTGGACTTCCCCCCAATGTGGGCATCACACATGAGCAGCAGTACAGATGGGGCTGACTATGTACCTATTGGTGCGTCTCACCTGGCAGTACCATGAGTACAAGTAGCAATAGCAGCGCGAAAAGCGCATTGAAGAAATTGGCGGCATTCCATGTTGTCTTCTGGGGCACTTTGGCGCAAGTAGCAATGGAGCAAGTCTTGGATTGCGGCACTGGACGGCCAGCAACGGTGGACGCCCACACTGCAGGGAGAACAGGTGCGAACACCATAACGAATGCATTGTATATTGGTGTATAGAATGAAATAATTGATGAAATGTGCAGTGCACTGTACGTGGTAAGCCTGCGTGCCTGCCAGCCGAAAACGTTCCGGAATGCAACACGAAGGAGCGTCTGAGCAGCGTAGTGTAGGAGTGTGGCTGTCACACCTGTATAAAGTCGGTGTGTTTTGAGCATGTAAGAATGGGGCGCTCACCACAGATAGAGAGGAGAGGCGAATACGAGAAACGTCCGCAGACCAAACAGCGCCATCGTGAATGTGGCGCCTTGGTACACAGCTTCACACCTGTATGACGCAAAATGTGAATATGAGAATGAATGGCGAAGGAGATGCGTGTTTTGACGCTTACCATTGTACACGGCGATAAAGACATAGAAGAACGCGTACATGGCGACGCCGTTCATAATTGCTGTCCAATGACGTTATACCGCCATAACACATAGCATGTATGTCAGCATCACAGTAAACAGGTGGAATGGCGAAAAATAGGCACCTATTTATACAGTGGTGCACGTCGATGGGGCGAAAGATGTGTCGTAAACGACGAGCAGAGTTGCATATATACCGTAGATCGGAATGCATTTCCAGTAGGTGTGTGGAGAAGCCGATGAAATGTACATCTATATATATATCATTTCCGAGATGTTGTGGGACTGATAGGCATCCAACAGTAATACTGGGAAAATATCCAGAAGTCAGTCACAGGAAGTGGTGTGCGTGACTGGGGTGGGCTCTGGCGTTGTAGTGGGCGAAAAGTAGGTCTTATAATACAGGAAAATGTGTACATAATATGTAGTTGTAAGACTGGGGCAAACGGCGTTTCATACGGATGTATTGCCTTGCAGTCGAGGACGTACGGGCCTTGGAAGGTTGGGATGCGAACCTCAAGTTTGGATGTATTTCATTACTGCTCAGTATTACAGACAAATACAGCAATTTCATGTCGTCAAGAATGCGTTCCAGGTACTACGAAGTGGTCAGAAAGTGATGAACGGATCCCGATATGGAAGAGGTGTGCGGCGGCATTGGACAGGGCTGCGTCGCTGTTCACAAAGATTACTTGAGGTTACAATGAGCGTTATTTGGAAAAGTCTAGATAGGAAGACACCTGAGACGGGTGTTGTTGGTTGCAGTTATCGACGTATGGACATTGCTTGGCTATTACGATGCCTTGCTTTACAACTGGGGACATGGTGGAGCAGACATGTGCGTGTGAAAAGAAAATGAAGGCAGAAATTGAAGGCAGTAATGAAGGCAGTCAAGTGTGGAGCAAGGTTTCGGGGACATATTTCCGAGAAGATGAACGGTTGTAGCCGTTGCAGGCTTCTAGGCACACAAGGTAATCAGCAGGAACCGTTATATAAAAACATCGTTGCTGTCATGTAACCTGGGGTGCACGTGAGGCACGTCAGCAGTGCATGCGGCTGAGAAGCAAGCGCAAAGAAGGAATTTGAACTGGTGTAGTTGGTGCTCATGCGGACAGCGAGCAAAGCAATGACATTCCATCAGTAGAGCTGCAGGCCTATCGTTATATCTTTAGGTAAAGAAAGATGCAGTAGACGCTTTGCTTCGTCGAGATGGGGAAGACGGCTGATCACAATGGTGTACTGCCTTGCACCCCAGCGCTGTCTGGCAAGTCGGAAGCTGGCGTGTAAGGCCGGATTTTTGAGGCACATTAACTAGTCTGTTTGAGGTAGAGGCGTAATAAATAGTACTGTGATGAATACAGGTATCGGACTGGTATCTCCGATCAGCGATTGGAATATGGAAAGGTATGGACGAATGGTATCGGCGGCAGGTTCGCATGCGTTTCGACACGCATGCGACTGAAAAGCATCCAGGAAGGAATTTAAAATCAATCGCAGTGGTACAATAAAAATAATTTACAGAAGTGACGCGGACAGCAAGTTCAGAACATGAGAGACGATGAATCGCGACCTGAACGCACAGTTGCGCCTGAGCCGCGCCGTTATAATATTAGATACGCAGAAATGCGAGGAACGTTTTGTTAACTTCAGAATGGAGGAAACGGCGGGTCATACAGGTGTACTGCTTTGCAGTCGAGCGATGTCAGGCAACTTGGGACGAACCTGGAATGTAATATGGCTGTACCATTAGGTTTCGGGAACGAAATGAATACATTCAACATTAATAGAGGGGTACGTAGGTGCGCGGCTTGACAAAAGGACGGCCGAACGAAAGGGTGCAGCGACGAGCGAGATGAAGATTTTGTAGCGAGTATATAAGAGGCGGGGGCAATAACAATACAAATAATAATAATAACAATACCAATACTAATAATAATAACAGCCCCCGCCCCATTAGACAGACTATCCAGGGATGGAGAAGGGGTTTCGCGGGGGGCTATGCCCCCCGCACCCCCCCTTAATGGACATGGGGGAACCCCCCTGTCGACCCCCCCTGGCATGACGAGTCAGTGCTGTGATGGATAGAGAAGAGGCACATGTCAGACATGAAAGGAAAGCAGACATGAGAACCCACATAGCAGCTGAAGGAAGGATGTGCATGATTCTGAGACTCTGCAAGCAGGTATAGTACACATGCATGAGAATGCACTTGCATGAGGCAGGTACAGTATCATGGCAGCTTGCAATTCATCGTTGTGGTGCCCCATCATGACGATGGGAAGCAAGCTGCCATGATCATGTAGGATTGTGGGTTTGAACAGGCCGTTTATTGGAAGAGTGGAAGAGTGTTGGAGCGAGGCGTGCAAGCGGTTGGGAAGTGGATGACGAAAGGAAGAGTGGACGTGTTATCCCGAGCCGCGACGCTAAAAGTAAGTAAGTATGCTAAAGGGTTCCTACGTAGTGCTGCACAGACATTTCACAGTGGTGCGGACATTAACGTCGGAAAGTGAGTTGCGAATCGCGGAGCCCGATCCGCACAAGGAAAAGAGCGGCAAGCCTACCTTATGAAGCACACCGCACTGAAACATCATCTAACAACACCGTAACTGCTGTCACGTAACAAGAGGTGCGCAGCGCCTGAAAATGACGGTTGAAGGATGTCACGAAGAGGCCGACAGGTGATGACGTTAAGAGAGGTAAGAAACGCATGCGACTGAAAAGCGTAAAGACGTAAATTGAAAAGGAATGCTAGTTGTGTTAAAACAAATCACAGTACTGATGCGGAGAGCAAGTTAAAGCAATGTCGGAACATGAACGAAATACGATGAATCGCGACATGAACGCGCAGTTCAGCCCGGGCCGCGCCGTTATATTGTTAGATAAGGAATAATGCAATAAATGCTTTGCTCGTTAAAGAAGGGGGAAGCAACTGACCATAATGGTGTACTGCCTTGCAGTCGAGCGACGTGTGGCAAGTCGGGAGGAAGCTGCTTATGATGCACACCGCGATGAAATTTTATCTCAAAACACCGTAATTGTTGTCACGTAACAAGAGGTGCGCAGCGCTGCAGAACGACGGTTGAAGAATGTGATGACGAGCAAAGCGGGCTTACCATGACGTCAAGGCAGTTCCGAAAGGCATGCAACTGAGAAGCATCCAGAAGGGAATTTAAAATCAATCGCAGTGGTGTAAAAACAATTTACAGAAGTGACGCGGACAGCAAGTTCAGATCATGAAAGACGATGAATCGCAACATGAACGCACAGTTCAGCCAGAGCCGCGCCGTTATAATATTAGATACGCAAAAATGCGACGAACGTTCTGTGAAGTTCAGAATGGAGGAAACGGCGGGTCATACAGGTGTACTGCCTTGCAGTCGAGCGATGTGATGAGGCAAGTCGTGAGGAAGCTGGAATGTAATATGGCTGCAGCCTGTAGGCTTACCATTAGCTTTCGGGAACGAAATTAATACGTTCATCATTAATACAGAGCTAGGTGCGCGGCGGGCTTGACAAAACGACGGCCGAACCAAAGTGAGCTGCGACGAACGATTTCAATCCCACGTTCACCGACCTCACGACAAACGACACAGCACCAAACGTGCTGCGCGAAACGTGACGTCATTTTCTTGGCAGTGGGAAGTGAGCAACGATGAATGCGCCGAAGAATGGGCAGGACAACGTCATGCAAACGCGCAGCCAATGAATCTGCGTAATCAGCGGAATAGCCATGAAGGTCATCAGCATCAGCACTAGGCAGAAGCATATATTAATTTTGCAGCGAACAGGGATCAGAGAGCGAGCGGTGCTCGCGAGAGTATCGCAAAGGAATCTACGAAAATCGCGACAGTATCGGAAGCAGGTATCGGAAGCAGGTATGTATCTACGAATGGATTCCCATTCGGCGGCGCATGGTTTCGGGGCGCGTGCAGTACAGAGATTGCTCGTCCAGATTGTAGCGAGTATATAAAAGGCGGGGGCAATAATAACAATACTAATAATAATAACAGCCCCCGCCCCATTAGAAAGACTATTCAGGGATGAAAAAGGGGCTAGGCCCCCCCGCACCCCCCCTTAATGGACAGGGGGGGAACCCCCCCTGTCGATCCCCCCTGGCATGACAAGGCAGTGCTGTCATATATGAAGTACTAAGAAGGAAATGAGTGATGACATGAAAGGATACAAACACCATCGGATGGGAGCTGAAAGCAGAGATGTATGTGCATGTTAAATGAGGATGCAGGCACAGTCAGGCAACAGCAGACATGATAGGCAGCAGTGCATGGATGGTAAGGCAGCAAGTACAGTATCATGGCAGTTTGCAATTCATCGTTGTGGTGCCCCACCACGACGATGGAAAGCAAGCTGCCATGATAATGTAGGATTGTGGGATTGGAGGGCTTATTCATTGGAAGTGTGTTAGCGAGGAGTGCACACAAGTGGTTGGAAGGTGGCTCACAAAACGAAGAGTGGACGTGTTATCCCGAGCCGCGACACTATCAATAAGGCAGTATGCGACAGGCGTCAGGCGTAGTGCTGCAAAGACATTACACAGTCGTGCGGACAGTAACGTTGGATATGAGTTGCGAATCGCGGATGGAGCCTCATCCGCACAAGGAAAAGAGCGGCAAGCATTATGAAGCACACCGCGATGGAATATCATCCAACAAAATCTTAATTACTGTCATGAAATAAGAGGTCCGCAGCGCTTGAAAATGACGGTTGAGGAATTGACGAAGCGGCGAAGCGGCGGGCCACAGATACGTAACATGACGATAAGTGCGGTAAGAAACGCGTGCGACTGATAAGCATCCAGAAAGGCATTTAAAACGAATGCTAGTGGTGTAAAAACAATCCCCAGTACTGATGCGGACAGCAACTTATTAAAGCAATGTCGGAACATGACGTTAAGTGAGTTAAGAAACTCATGCGACTGAAAAGCATCCAAAAGGAAATTTAAAACGAATGCCAGTGGTGTATGAACCATTGACAGTACTGAAGCGGAAAGCAACTTGAAGCTATGTTGGCGGGAACATGAAATAATACGATCAATCGCAACATGAACGATGAGTTCAGCCGTCAAAGTCGCACCGTTATAATATGAAATAAGCAATAATGTGATGGACGTGTTGTTAGGTTAAGAACGGAGCAAACTGCGGGCCATACAGGTGTACTGCCTTGCAGTCGAGCAATGTGTGGCAACTCGGCAGGAAGCTCGCCTGTAAAAAGGCAGCAGTCTGTACGCATACCAATAGCTTTCGGGAAGTAAATAGTACGGTCATTAATAGAGAGCTGCGCGGCTTCACAAAACGGAGGCGCAACGAAAGTGGAAAGCGAGGAGCGATTTGAACCCGTTCACCGACCTCAGCAGCAAAGGACACAGCACCAATGTGGCGTCTCTGGCAGTGGAAGGTACGTGACGAATGTTGAATGCGCTGAAGAATGGGCAGGACATCAAAACTAGCAAACGCCGTGCGGCATTCGTGAACGTCGCGTTGCACTGTCTGCTCGCAAGCGGAATGGAATACTACTCAGCGGAATCGTCATAATAATGAATCATCGCAATAGCAATGAACGTCATCATCAGCAGAACTAGGCAGAAGCATATTTTGCAGCGAAAAGGAAGCGAGCGGTGCTCGCGAGCGTTGTTGTTGTAATGCTTTGTTGTGCTGCTGGCAAGCGCACGGAAATAGATGATAACGTTGCGGATAATGGACGGATAATGGAGCGGATGGTTTGCGTTCCGGCATTGTTTACTACGAGATGATGTACGATGTAGGAATAGTAGCTCGTCAATTTTGTGTAGCGAACCTATAAGAGGCGGGGGCAATAATAATAATAACAATACTAATAATAATAACAGCCCCCGCCCCATTAGAAAGACTATCCAGGGATGGAGAAGGGGTTTCGCGGGGGGCTATGCCCCCCGCACCCCCCCTTAATGGACATGGGGGGAACCCCCCTGTCGACCCCCCTGGCATGACGAGTCATTGCTGTGATGGATAGAGAAGAGGCACATGGCAGACATGAAAGGAAAGCAGACATGAGAACCCACATAGCAGCTGAAGGAAGGATGTGCATGATTCTGAGACTCTGCAAGCAGGTATAGTACACATGCATGAGAATGCACTTGCATGAGGCAGGTACAGTATCATGGCAGCTTGCAATTCATCGTTGTGGTGCCCCATCATGACGATGGGAAGCAAGCTGCCATGATAATGTAGGATTGTGGGTTTGAACAGGCCGTTTATTGGAAGAGTGGAAGAGTGTTGGAGCGAGGCGTGAAAGCGGTTGGAAAGTGGATGACGAAACGAAGAGTGGACGTGTTATCCTGAGCCGCGACGCTAAAAGTAAGTAAGTATGCTAAAGGGTTCCTACGTAGTGCTGCACAGACATTTCACAGTGGTGCGGACATTAACGTCGGAAAGTGAGTTGCGAATCGCGGAGCCCGATCCGCACAAGGAAAAGAGCGGCAAGCCTACCTTATCAAGCACACCGCACTGAAACATCATCTAACAACACCGTAATTGCTGTCACGTAAAAAGAGGTGCGCAGCGCCTGAAAATGACGGTTGAAGGATGTCACGAAGAGGCCGACAGGTGATGACGTTAAGAGAGGTAAGAAACGCATGCGACTGAAAAGCGTAAAGACGGAAATTGAAAAGGAATGCTAGTTGTGTTAAAACAAATCACAGTACTGATGCGGAGAGCAACTTAAAGCAATGTCGGAACATGAACGAAATACGATGAATCGCAACATGAACGCGCAGTTCAGCCCGGGCCGCACCGTTATCTTGTTAGATAAGGAATAATGCAAGAAATGCTTTGCTCGTTAAAGAAGGGGGAAGCAACTGACCATAATGGTGTACTGCCTTGCAGTCGAGCGATGTGTGGCAAGTCGGGACGAAGTTGCTTATGATGCACACCGCGATGAAATTTTATCTCAAAACACCGTAATTGTTGTCACGTAACAAGAGGTGCGCAGCGCTGCAGAACGACGGTTGAAGAATGTGATGACGAGCAAAGCGGGCTTACCATGACGTCAAGGCAGTTCCGAAAGGCATGCAACTGAGAAGCATCCAGAAGGGAATTTAAAATCAATCGCAGTGGTGTAAAAACAATTTACAGAAGTGACGCGGACAGCAAGTTCAGATCATGAAAGACGATGAATCGCAACATGAACGCACAGTTCAGCCAGAGCCGCGCCGTTATAATATTAGATACGCAAAAATGCGAGGAACGTTTTGTTAACTTCAGGATGGAGGAAACGGCGGGTCATACAGGTGTACTGCCTTGCAGTCGAGCGATGTGAGGCAAGTCGTGAGGAAGCTGGAATGTAATATGGCTGCAGCCTGTAGGCTTACCATTAGCTTTCGGGAACGAAATTAATACGTTCATCATTAATACAGAGCTAGGTGCGCGGCTTGACAAAACGACGGCCGAACCAAAGTGAGCTGCGACGAACGATTTCAATCCCTCGTTCACCGACCTCAGCAAACGAAGAATGGACAGGACAGTCTCAGGTCATCAGCAGTACTCGCAAACGCGCGGCGGCGAATGAATCAGTGGAATAGCCATGAATGCCATAATAATCATCAGCACTAGGCAGAAGCATACTCATCTTTCAGCAACCAAGGAACAGGAAGCGAGCGGTGCGAGCGAGAGTAGTATCGGAAAGGACTATAGCAGAACTACTGGTATCGTAATAAATAAAGAGGTATCGGAAGCAGGAATCTACGAATCACGACGGTTGGAATGTAGCGAAGCTGCTTTCCTAAACAGGTCTCGGAAGAGGTTTCGGGGCGCGTGCAGTACACAGAGATGTGTGTTGTACGAGCGAGATGAAGATTTTGTAGCGAGTATATAAGAGGCGGGGGCAATAATAATAACAATACTAATAATAATAACAGCCCCGCCCCATTAGAAAGACTATCCAGGGATGGAGAAGGGGTTTCACGGGGGGCTATGCCCCCCGCACCCCCCCTTAATGGACATGGGGGGAACCCCCCCTGTCGACCCCCCCTGGCATGACGAGTCAGTGCTGTGATGGATAGAGAAGAGCCACATGGCAGACATGAAAGGAAAGCAGACATGAGAACCCACATAGCAGCTGAAGGAAGGATGTGCATGATTCTGAGACTCTGCAAGCAGGTATAGTACACATGCATGAGAATGCACTTGCATGAGGCAGGTACAGTATCATGGCAGCTTGCAATTCATCGTTGTGGTGCCCCATCATGACGATGGGAAGCAAGCTGCCATGATAATGTAGGATTGTGGGTTTGAACAGGCCGTTTATTGGAAGAGTGGAAGAGTGTTGGAGCGAGGCGTGCAAGCGGTTGGAAAGTGGATGACGAAACGGAGAGTGGACGTGTTATCCCGAGCCGCGACGCTAAAAGTAAGTAAGTATGCTAAAGGGTTCCTACGTAGTGCTGCACAGACATTTCACAGTGGTGCGGACAATAACGTCGGAAAGTGAGTTGCGAATCGCGGAGCCCGATCCGCACAAGTAAAAGAGCGGCAAGCCTACCTTATCAAGCACACCGCACTGCAACATCATCTAACAACACCGTAATTGCTGTCACGTAAAAAGAGGTGCGCAGCGCCTGAAAATGACGGTTGAAGGATGTCACGAAGAGGCCGACAGGTGATGACGTTAAGAGAGGTAAGAAACGCATGCGACTGAAAAGCGTAAAGACGGAAATTGAAAAGGAATGCTAGTTGTGTTAAAACAAATCACAGTACTGATGCGGAGAGCAACTTAAAGCAATGTCGGAAGATGAACGAAATACGATGAATCACAACATGAAGGCGCAGTTCAGCCCGGGCAGTGCCGTTATATTGTTAGATAAGGAATAATGCAAGAAATGCTTTGCTCGTTAAAGAAGGGGGAAGCAACTGACCATAATGGTGTACTGCCTTGCAGTCGAGCGATGTGTGGCAAGTCGGGAGGAAGTTGCTTATGATGCACACCGCGATGAAATTGTATCTCAAAACACCGTAATTGTTGTCACGTAACAAGAGGTGCGCAGCGCTGCAGAACGACGGTTGAAGAATGTGATGACGAGCAAAGCGGGCTTACCATGACGTCAAGGCAGTTCCGAAAGGCATGCAACTGAGAAGCATCCAGAAGGGAATTTAACATCAATCGCAGTGGTGTAAAAACAATTTACAGAAGTGACGCGGACAGCAAGTTCAGAACATGAAAGACGATGAATCGCAACATGAACGCACAGTCCAGCCAGAGCCGCGCCGTTATAATATTAGATACGCAAAAATGCGAGGAACGTTTTGTTAACTTCAGGATGGAGGAAACGGCGGGTCATACAGGTGTACTGCCTTGACAAAACGACGGCCGAACCAAAGTGAGCTGCGACAAACGATTTCAATCCCTCGTTCACCGACCTCAGCAAACGAAGAATGGACAGGACAGTTTAAGGTCATGAGCAGTACTCGCAAACGCGCGGCGGCGAATGAATCAGTGGAATAGCCATGAATGCCATAATAATCATCAGCACTAGGCAGAAGCATACTCATCTTTCAGCAACCAAGGAACAGGAAGCGAGCGGTGCGAGCGAGAGTAGTATCGGAAAGGACTATAGCAGAACTACTGGTATCGTAATAAATAAAGAGGTATCGGAAGCAGGAATCTACGAATCACGACGGTTGGAATGTAGCGAAGCTGCTTTCCTAAACAGGTCTCGGAAGAGGTTTCGGGGCGCGTGCAGTACACAGAGATGTGTGTTGTACGAGCGAGATGAAGATTTTGTAGCGAGTATATAAGAGGCGGGGGCAATAATAATAACAATACTAATAATAATAACAGCCCCCGCCCCATTAGAAAGACTATCCAGGGATGGAGAAGGGGTTTCACGGGGGGGCTATGCCCCCCCGCACCCCCCCTTAATGGACATGGGGGGAACCCCCCTGTCGACCCCCCCTGGCATGACGAGTCAGTGCTGTGATGGATAGAGAAGAGCCACATGGCAGACATGAAAGGAAAGCAGACATGAGAACCCACATAGCAGCTGAAGGAAGGATGTGCATGATTCTGAGACTCTGCAAGCAGGTATAGTACACATGCATGAGAATGCACTTGCATGAGGCAGGTACAGTATCATGGCAGCTTGCAATTCATCGTTGTGGTGCCCCATCATGACGATGGGAAGCAAGCTGCCATGATAATGTAGGATTGTGGGTTTGAACAGGCCGTTTATTGGAAGAGTGGAAGAGTGTTGGAGCGAGGCGTGCAAGCGGTTGGAAAGTGGATGACGAAACGGAGAGTGGACGTGTTATCCCGAGCCGCGACGCTAAAAGTAAGTAAGTATGCTAAAGGGTTCCTACGTAGTGCTGCACAGACATTTCACAGTGGTGCGGACAATAACGTCGGAAAGTGAGTTGCGAATCGCGGAGCCCGATCCGCACAAGTAAAAGAGCGGCAAGCCTACCTTATCAAGCACACCGCACTGCAACATCATCTAACAACACCGTAATTGCTGTCACGTAAAAAGAGGTGCGCAGCGCCTGAAAATGACGGTTGAAGGATGTCACGAAGAGGCCGACAGGTGATGACGTTAAGAGAGGTAAGAAACGCATGCGACTGAAAAGCGTAAAGACGGAAATTGAAAAGGAATGCTAGTTGTGTTAAAACAAATCACAGTACTGATGCGGAGAGCAACTTAAAGCAATGTCGGAAGATGAACGAAATACGATGAATCACAACATGAAGGCGCAGTTCAGCCCGGGCAGTGCCGTTATATTGTTAGATAAGGAATAATGCAAGAAATGCTTTGCTCGTTAAAGAAGGGGGAAGCAACTGACCATAATGGTGTACTGCCTTGCAGTCGAGCGATGTGTGGCAAGTCGGGAGGAAGTTGCTTATGATGCACACCGCGATGAAATTGTATCTCAAAACACCGTAATTGTTGTCACGTAACAAGAGGTGCGCAGCGCTGCAGAACGACGGTTGAAGAATGTGATGACGAGCAAAGCGGGCTTACCATGACGTCAAGGCAGTTCCGAAAGGCATGCAACTGAGAAGCATCCAGAAGGGAATTTAACATCAATCGCAGTGGTGTAAAAACAATTTACAGAAGTGACGCGGACAGCAAGTTCAGAACATGAAAGACGATGAATCGCAACATGAACGCACAGTCCAGCCAGAGCCGCGCCGTTATAATATTAGATACGCAAAAATGCGAGGAACGTTTTGTTAACTTCAGGATGGAGGAAACGGCGGGTCATACAGGTGTACTGCCTTGACAAAACGACGGCCGAACCAAAGTGAGCTGCGACAAACGATTTCAATCCCTCGTTCACCGACCTCAGCAAACGAAGAATGGACAGGACAGTTTAAGGTCATGAGCAGTACTCGCAAACGCGCGGCGGCGAATGAATCAGTGGAATAGCCATGAATGCCATAATAATCATCAGCACTAGGCAGAAGCATACTCATATTTCAGCAACCAAGGAACAGGAAGCGAGCGGTGCGGAAAGGACTATAGCAGAACTACTGGTATCGTAATAAATAAAGAGGTGTCGGAAGCAGGAATCTACGAATCACTACGACGGTTGGAATGTAGCGAAGCTGCTTTCCTAAACAGGTCTCGGAAGAGGTTTCGGGGCGCGTGCAGTACACAGAGATGTGTGTCGTACGAGCGAGATGAAGATTTTGTAGCGAGTATATAAGAGGCGGGGGCAATAATAACAATACTAATAATAATAAGAGCCCCCGCCCCAGTAGACAGACTATCCAGGGATGAAAAGGGGTTCCGCGGGGGGCTATGCCCCCCCGCACCCCCCTTAATGGACAGGGGGGAACCCCCCTGTCGACCCCCCCAGGCATGACAAGTCAGTGCTGTGATGGATGACGAAGAGGCACATGTCGGCCATGAAAGGAAATCGGACAGCAAAAAACACATAGCAGGTGACGGCAGGATCTGCATGATGATGAGGCTGTGCAAGCAGGCACAGTAAGGCACATGAAAAGGAATCAGTGCAGTAAGGAACGTACACTTTCATGGCATGTGCAATTCAGCGTTGTGGTGCATCACCCACCACGACGATGAAATGCAAGCTGCCATGATAATGCACGGTTGTGGGTTTGGACAGCCCGATTATAAGAAGAGTGTTAACGAGGCGTGCATGCAAGCAAGGTTGCCCAAGCGGTTGGAAAGTGGATGACGGTTGGACGTGTTCTCCCGAGCCGTGACGCTATAAATAAGGAAGTATGCGAAAGTGCGCATACGTACTGCACCGAAATTGCACAGCTGTGCGGACAGTAATGTGAATCACGGAGGCCGTTCGGCACAAGAAAAAGAGCGTCAGGCGTTATGAAGCATGCAGACCGTTACCGCAACCAAACATCATAAAACAACACCGTAATTTCAGGCACGTAAACAGTTCTGCGCAGCACCTGAAAGTGACGGTTGAGGATGTGACGAACAGGGCCACAAGTACGTAACATGACGTGAAGCGAGGTAAAAAAACGCATGCGACTGATAAGCACATAGAAGGGAATTTAAAAAGAATGCCTGTGGTGTACAAAGGATTCACAGTACTGATGCGGAAAGGAAGTTATTAAGCAATGTGGCAACACGTTAAGCGAGCTAAAAAACGCATGCGACTGGACAGCATCCAGAACGCAATTTAAAACGAATGCCAGTGGTGTAAAGACAATGAACAGTACTGAAGTGGAAAGCAAGTTCGGAACATGAACGACGATGAATCGCAACATGAACGCACAGTTCAGCCAAAGCCGCGCCGTTATAAAATTAGATACGCAATAATGCGAGGAACGTTTTGATAACTTAAGAATGGACTGTCACGAAATAAGAGGTCCGCAGCGCTTGAAAATGACGGTTGACGAATTGACGAAGCGGCGGGCCACAGATACGTAACGTGACGTTAAGTGCGGTAAGAAACGCGTGCGACTGATGAGCATCCAGAAAGGCATTTAAAACGAATGCCAGTGGTGTAAAAACAATCCCCAGTACTGATGCGGACAGCAACTTATTAAAGCAATGTCGGAACATGACGTTTAGTGAGTTAAGAAACTCATGCGACTGAAAAGCATCCAAAAGGAAATTTAAAACGAATGCCAGTGGTGTAAGAACAATTGACAGTAGTGAAGCGGAAAGCAACTCGAAGCTATGTCGGCGGGAGCATGAAATAATACGATCAATCGCAACATGAACGATGAGTTCAGCCGCGCGCCAAAGCCGCACCGTTATAATATGAAATAAGCAATAATGTGATGGACGTGTTGTTAGGTTAAGAACGGAGAAAACTGCGGGCCATAGAGGTGTACTGCCTTGCAGTCGAGCGATGTATGTGTGGCAACTCGGCAGGAAGCTGGCCTGTAAAAAGGCAGCAGTCTGTACGCATACCAACAGCTTTCGGGCGGTAAATAGTATGGTCATTAATAGAGAGCTGCGCGGCTTCACAAAACGGCGGCGCAACGAAAGTGGAAAGCGAGGAGCGATTTGAACCCGTTCACCGACCTCAGCAGCAAAGGACACAGCACCAACGTGGCGTCTCTGGCAGTCGTATGTACGTGACGAATGTTGAATGCGCTGAAGAATGGGCAGGACAACGTGGTCGTCAAAACTAGCAAACGCGTGCGTGAACGCGTTCGTGAACGTAGCGTTGCACTGTCTGCTCGCAAGCGGAATGGAATACTACTCAGCGGAATCGTCATAATAATGAATTATCGCAATAGCAATGAACGTCATCATCAGCAGAACTAGGCAGAAGCATATTTTGCAGCGAAAAGGAAGCGAGCGACCACTCACGAGCGTTGTTGTTGTAAGGCTTTATTGTGCTGCTGGCAAGCGCACGGAAATAGATGATAACGTTGCGGATAATGGAGCGGATGGTTTGCGTTGTGGAATGGTTGACAACGAGATGACAACGAGACTACTACTACTACGGACGGCTTGTTTGGGCATGTGCATCAAGCATCTCGCATCTGAAGAATCTTCTTCGCGATGTGTGGCTTGGATGTGCTGTACGACCGAGATGTACTTGCTCGTCAAGATTGCGTAGCGAGTGTATAAGAGGCGGGGGCAATAATAATAATAATAATAACAATACTAATAATAATAACAGCCCCCGCCCCATTAGAAGGACTACCCAGGGATGAAGAGGGGTTCCGCGGGGGGCTATGCCCCCCGCACCCCCCCTTAATGGACATGGGGGAACCCCCCCTGTCGACCCCCCCTGGCATGACGAGTCAGTGCTGTGATGGATGAATTAAGAAGAGGCACATGGCGGACATGAAAGGAAAGCAGACAGCAAAAGCCACGTAGCAGCTGCAGGAAGGATGTGCATGATTCTGAGACTGTGCGAGCAGGCAGAGCTCACATGAGGATGCACTTGCATGGGGCAGGTAGGTACACTATCATGGAAGTTTGGAAGTCATCGTTGTGGTGCCCCATAACGACGATGGACAGCAAGCTGCCATGAGGAAGTAGGATTGTGGGTTTGAACAGCCCGTTCATTGGAAGTGTCGGACAGTCAGTTGCGAATGGTGGCGGCCGATCCATAATCCGCACAAGGAAAAGAGGTGAAGCATTATGAAGCACACCGCGATGAAATTTTATCTCAAAACACCGTAATTGTTGTCACGTAACAAGAGGTGCGCAGCGCTGCAGAACGACGGTTGAAGAATGTGATGACGAGCAAAGCGGGCTTACCATGACGTCAAGGCAGTTCCGAAAGGCATGCAACTGAGAAGCATCCAGAAGGGAATTTAAAATCAATCGCAGTGGTGTAAAAACAATTTACAGAAGTGACGCGGACAGCAAGTTCAGATCATGAAAGACGATGAATCGCAACATGAACGCACAGTTCAGCCAGAGCCGCGCCGTTATAATATTAGATACGCAAAAATGCGAGGAACGTTTTGTTAACTTCAGGATGGAGGAAACGGCGGGTCATACAGGTGTACTGCCTTGCAGTCGAGCGATGTGAGGCAAGTCGTGAGGAAGCTGGAATGTAATATGGCTGCAGCCTGTAGGCTTACCATTAGCTTTCAGGAACGAAATTAATACGTTCATCATTAATACAGAGCTAGGTGCGCGGCTTGACAAAACGACGGCCGAACCAAAGTGAGCTGCGACGAACGATTTCAATCCCTCGTTCACCGACCTCAGCAAACGAAGAATGGACAGGACAGTCTCAGGTCATCAGCAGTACTCGCAAACGCGCGGTGGCGAATGAATCAGTGGAATAGCCATGAATGCCATAATAATCATCAGCACTAGGCAGAAGCATACTCATCTTTCAGCAACCAAGGAACAGGAAGCGAGCGGTGCGAGCGAGAGTAGTATCGGAAAGGACTATAGCAGAACTACTGGTATCGTAATAAATAAAGAGGTATCGGAAGCAGGAATCTACGAATCACGACGGTTGGAATGTAGCGAAGCTGCTTTCCTAAACAGGTCTCGGAAGAGGTTTCGGGGCGCGTGCAGTACACAGAGATGTGTGTTGTACGAGCGAGATGAAGATTTTGTAGCGAGTATATAAGAGGCGGGGGCAATAATAACAATACTAATAATAATAACAGCCCCCGCCCTATTAGAAAGACTACCCAGGGATGAAGAGGGGTTCCGCGGGGGGGCTATGCCCCCCGCACCCCCCCTTAATGGACATGGGGGGAACCCCCCCTGTCGACCCCCCCTGGCATGACGAGTCAGTGCTGTGATGGATAGAGAAGAGGCACATGGCAGACATGAAAGGAAAGCAGACATGAGAACTGACATAGCAGCTGAAGGAAGGATGTGCATGATTATGAGACTCTGCAAGCAGGTATAGTACACATGCATGAGAATGCACTTGCATGAGGCAGGTAGAGTATCATGGCAGCTTGCAATTCATCGTTGTGGTGGCCCATCATGACGATGGGAAGCAAGCTGCCATGATAATGTAGGATTGTGGGTTTGAACAGGCCGTTTATTGGAAGAGTGGAAGAGTGTTGGAGTGAGGCGTGCAGGCGGTTGGCAAGTGGATGACGAAACGAAGAGTGGACGTGTTATCCCGAGCCGCGACGCTAAAAGTAAGGAAGTATGCTAAAGGGTTCCTACGTAGTGCTGTAAAGACATTTCACAGTGGTGCGGACATTAACGTCCGCGAATCGTGGAGCCCGATCCGCACAAGGAAAAGAGCGGCAAGCCTACCTTATCAAGCACACCGCACTGAAACATCATCTAACAACACCGTAATTGCTGTCACGTAAAAAGAGGTGCGCAGCGCCTGAAAATGACGGTTGAAGGATGTCACGAAGAGGCCGGCAGGTGATGACGTTAAGAGAGGTCAGAAACGCATGCGACTGAAAAGCGTAAAGACGGAAATTGAAAAGGAATGCTAGTTGTGTTAAAACAAATCACAGTACTGATGCGGAGAGCAACTTAAAGCAATGTCGGAAGATGAACGAAATACGATGAATCACAACATGAAGGCGCAGTTCAGCCCGGGCAGTGCCGTTATATTGTTAGATAAGGAATAATGCAAGAAATGCTTTGCTCGTTAAAGAAGGGGGAAGCAACTGACCATAATGGTGTACTGCCTTGCAGTCGAGCGATGTGTGGCAAGTCGGGACGAAGCTGCTTATGATGCACACCGCGATGAAATTTTATCTCAAAACACCGTAACATTGTTGTCACGTAACAAGAGGTGCGCAGCGCTGCAGAACGACGGTTGAAGAATGTGATGACGAGCAAAGCGGGCTTACCATGACGTTAAGGCAGTTCCGAAACGCATGCAACTGAGAAGCATCCAGAAGAGAATTTAAAATCAATCGCAGTGGTGTAAAAACAATTTACAGAAGTGACGCGGACAGCAAGTTCAGAACATGAAAGACGATGAATCGCAACATGAACGCACAGTTCAGCCAGAGCCGCGCCGTTATAAGATTAGATAGGCAAAAATGCGAGGAACGTTTTGTTAACTTCAGAATGGAGGAAACGGCGGGTCATGCAGGTGTACTGCCTTGCAGTCGAGCGATGTGAGGCAAGTCGTGAGGAAGCTGGAATCTAATATGGCTGCAGCCTGTAGGCTTACCATTAGCTTTCGGGAACGAAATTAATACGTTCATCATTAATAGAGAGGTAGGTGCGCGGCGGGCTTGACAAGACGACGGCCGAACCAAAGAGAGCTGCGACGAGCGATTTCATTCCCTCGTTCACCGACCTCACGACAAACGACACAGCACCAAACGTGCTGCGCGAAACGTGACGTCATTTTCTTGGCAGTGGGAAGTGAGCAACAATGAATGCGCCGAAGAATGGGCAGGACAACGTCATGCAAACGCGCAGCCAATGAATCTGCGTAATCAGCGGAATAGCCATGAATGTCATCAGCATCAGCACTAGGCAGAACCATATATTAATTTTGCAGCGAACAGGGATCAGAGAGCGAGCGGTGCTCGCGAGAGTATCGCAAAGGAATCTACGAAAATCGCGACAGTATCGGAAGCAGGTATCGGAAGCAGAGGTATGTATCTACGAATGGGAATCCATTCGGCGGCGCATGGTTTCGGGGCGCGTGCAGTACAGAGATTGCTCGTCCAGATTGTAGCGAGTATATAAGAGGCGGGGGCAATAATAATAATAATAATAATAATAATAATAATAATAATAATAATAATAATAATAATAATAACAATACTAATAATAATAACAGCCCCCGCCCCATTAGAAAGACTATTCAGGGATGAAAAAGGGGTTTCGCGGGGGGCTAGGCCCCCCGCACCCCCCCTTAATGGACAGGGGGGGAACCCCCCCTGTCGATCCCCCCTGGCATGACAAGGCAGTGCTGTCATATATGAAGTACTAAGAAGGAAATGAGTGATGACATGAAAGGATACAAACACCATCGGATGGGAGCTGAAAGCAGAGATGTATGTGCATGTTAAATGAGGATGCAGGCACAGTCAGGCAACAGCAGACATGATAGGCAGCAGTGCATGGATGGTAAGGCAGCAGGTACAGTATCATGGCAGTTTGCAATTCATCGTTGTGGTGCCCCACCACGACGATGGAAAGCAAGCTGCCATGATAGGATAATGTAGGATTGTGGGATTGGAGGGCTTATTCATTGGAAGTGTGTTAGCGAGGAGTGCACACAAGTGGTTGGAAGGTGGCTCACAAAACGAAGAGTGGACATGTTATCCCGAGCCGCGACACTATCAATAAGGCAGTATGCGACAGGCGTCAGGCGTAGTGCTGCAAAGACATTACACAGTCGTGCGGACAGTAACGTTGGATATGAGTTGCGAATCTCGGATGGAGCCTCATCCGCAGAAGGAAAAGAGCGGCAAGCATTATGAAGCACACCGCGATGGAATATCATCCAACAAAACCTTAATTACTGTCATGAAATAAGAGGTCCGCAGCGCTTGAAAATGACGGTTGAGGAATTGACGAAGCGGCGAAGCGGCGGGCCACAGATACGTAACATGACGATAAGTGCGGTAAGAAACGCGTGCGACTGATAAGCATCCAGAAAGGCATTTAAAACGAATGCTAGTGGTGTAAAAACAATCCCCAGTACTGATGCGGACAGCAACTTATTAAAGCAATGTCGGAACATGACGTTAAGTGAGTTAAGAAACTCATGCGACTGAAAAGCATCCAAAAGGAAATTTAAAACGAATGCCAGTGGTGTATGAACCATTGACAGTACTGAAGCGGAAAGCAACTTGAAGCTATGTTGGCGGGAACATGAAATAATACGATCAATCGCAACATGAACGATGAGTTCAGCCGTCAAAGTCGCACCGTTAAAATATGAAATAAGCAATAATGTGATGGACGTGTTGTTAGGTTAGGAACGGAGCAAACTGCGGGCCATACAGGTGTACTGCCTTGCAGTCGAGCAATGTGTGGCAACTCGGCAGGAAGCTCGCCTGTAAAAAGGCAGCAGTCTGTACGCATACCAATAGCTTTCGGGAAGTAAATAGTACGGTCATTAATAGAGAGCTGCGCGGCTTCACAAAACGGAGGCGCAACGAAAGTGGAAAGCGAGGAGCGATTTGAACCCGTTCACCGACCTCAGCAGCAAAGGACACATCACCAATGTGGCGTCTCTGGCAGTGGAAGGTACGTGACGAATGTTGAATGCGCTGAAGAATGGGCAGGACATCAAAACTAGCAAACGCCGTGCGGCATTCGTGAACGTCGCGTTGCACTGTCTGCTCGCAAGCGGAATGGAATAGTACTCAGCGGAATCGTCATAATAATGAATCATCGCAATAGCAATGAACGTCATCATCAGCAGAACTAGGCAGAAGCATATTTTGCAGCGAAAAGGAAGCGAGCGGTGCTCGCGAGCGTTGTTGTTGTAATGCTTTGTTGTGCTGCTGGCAAGCGCACGGAAATAGATGATAACGTTGCGGATAATGGACGGATAATGGAGCGGATGGTTTGCGTTCCGGCATGGTCTACTACGAGATGATGTACGACGAGGAATAGTAGCTCGTCAATTTTGTGTAGCGAACCTATAAGAGGCGGGGGCAATAATAACAATACTAATAATAATAACAGCCCCCGCCCCATTAGACAGACTATCCAGGGATGGAGAAGGGGTTTCGCGGGGGGGCTATGCCCCCCGCACCCCCCCTTAATGGACATGGGGGGAACCCCCCCTGTCGACCCCCCCTGGCATGACGAGTCAGTGCTGTGATGGATAGAGAAGAGGCACATGTCAGACATGAAAGGAAAGCAGACATGAGAACCCACATAGCAGCTGAAGGAAGGATGTGCATGATTCTGAGACTCTGCAAGCAGGTATAGTACACATGCATGAGAATGCACTTGCATGAGGCAGGTACAGTATCATGGCAGCTTGCAATTCATCGTTGTGGTGCCCCATCATGACGATGGGAAGCAAGCTGCCATGATCATGTAGGATTGTGGGTTTGAACAGGCCGTTTATTGGAAGAGTGGAAGAGTGTTGGAGCGAGGCGTGCAAGCGGTTGGGAAGTGGATGACGAAAGGAAGAGTGGACGTGTTATCCCGAGCCGCGACGCTAAAAGTAAGTAAGTATGCTAAAGGGTTCCTACGTAGTGCTGCACAGACATTTCACAGTGGTGCGGACATTAACGTCGGAAAGTGAGTTGCGAATCGCGGAGCCCGATCCGCACAAGGAAAAGAGCGGCAAGCCTACCTTATGAAGCACACCGCACTGAAACATCATCTAACAACACCGTAACTGCTGTCACGTAACAAGAGGTGCGCAGCGCCTGAAAATGACGGTTGAAGGATGTCACGAAGAGGCCGACAGGTGATGACGTTAAGAGAGGTAAGAAACGCATGCGACTGAAAAGCGTAAAGACGTAAATTGAAAAGGAATGCTAGTTGTGTTAAAACAAATCACAGTACTGATGCGGAGAGCAAGTTAAAGCAATGTCGGAACATGAACGAAATACGATGAATCGCGACATGAACGCGCAGTTCAGCCCGGGCCGCGCCGTTATATTGTTAGATAAGGAATAATGCAATAAATGCTTTGCTCGTTAAAGAAGGGGGAAGCAACTGACCATAATGGTGTACTGCCTTGCAGTCGAGCGACGTGTGGCAAGTCGGGAGGAAGCTGCTTATGATGCACACCGCGATGAAATTTTATCTCAAAACACCGTAATTGTTGTCACGTAACAAGAGGTGCGCAGCGCTGCAGAACGACGGTTGAAGAATGTGATGACGAGCAAAGCGGGCTTACCATGACGTCAAGGCAGTTCCGAAAGGCATGCAACTGAGAAGCATCCAGAAGGGAATTTAAAATCAATCGCAGTGGTGTAAAAACAATTTACAGAAGTGACGCGGACAGCAAGTTCAGATCATGAAAGACGATGAATCGCAACATGAACGCACAGTTCAGCCAGAGCCGCGCCGTTATAATATTAGATACGCAAAAATGCGACGAACGTTCTGTGAAGTTCAGAATGGAGGAAACGGCGGGTCATACAGGTGTACTGCCTTGCAGTCCAGCGATGTGAGGCAAGTCGTGAGGAAGCTGGAATGTAATATGGCTGCAGCCTGTAGGCTTACCATTAGCTTTCGGGAACGAAATTAATACGTTCATCATTAATACAGAGCTAGGTGCGCGGCTTGACAAAACGACGGCCGAACCAAAGTGAGCTGCGACGAACGATTTCAATCCCTCGTTCACCGACCTCAGCAAAACCTCAGCAAACGAAGAATGGACAGGACAGTCTCAGGTCATCAGCAGTACTCGCAAACGCGCGGCGGCGAATGAATCAGTGGAATAGCCATGAATGCCATAATAATCATCAGCACTAGGCAGAAGCATACTCATATTTCAGCAACCAAGGAACAGGAAGCGAGCGGTGCGAGCGAGAGTAGTATCGGAAAGGACTATAGCAGAACTACTGGTATCGTAATAAATAAAGAGGTATCGGAAGCAGGAATCTACGAATCGCGACGGTTGGAATGTAGCGAAGCTGCTTTCCTAAACAGGTCTCGGAAGAGGTTTCGGGGCGCGTGCAGTACACAGAGATGTGTGTCGTACGAGCGAGATGAAGATTTTGTAGCGAGTATATAAGAGGCGGGGGCAATAATAATAATAATAATAATAATAATAATAATAATAATAATAATAATAATAATAATAATAATAATAATAATAATAATAATAATAATAATAATAATAATAATAATAATAATAATAATAATAATAATAATAATAATAATAATAATAATAATAATAATAATAATAATAATAATAATAATAATAATAATAATAATAATAATAATAATAATAATAATAATAATAATAATAATAATAATAATAATAATAATAATAATAATAATAATAATAATAATAATAATAATAATAATAATAATAATAATAATAATAATAATAATACTAATAATAATAACAGCCCCCGCCCCATTAGAAAGACTATTCAGGGATGAAAAAGGGGTTTCGCGGGGGGCTAGGCCCCCCCGCACCCCCCTTAATGGACAGGGGGGGAACCCCCCCTGTCGATCCCCCCTGGCATGACAAGGCAGTGCTGTCATATATGAAGTACTAAGAAGGAAATGACTGATGACATGAAAGGATACAAACACCATCGGATGGGAGCTGAAAGCAGAGATGTATGTGCATGTTAAATGAGGATGCAGGCACAGTCAGGCAACAGCAGACATGATAGGCAGCAGTGCATGGATGGTAAGGCAGCAGGTACAGTATCATGGCAGTTTGCAATTCATCGTTGTGGTGCCCCACCACGACGATGGAAAGCAAGCTGCCATGATAATGTAGGATTGTGGGATTGGAGGGCTTGTTCATTGGAAGTGTGTTAGCGAGGAGTGCTCACAAGTGGTTGGAAGGTGACTCACAAAACGAAGAGTGGACGTGTTATCCCGAGCTGCGACACTATCAATCAGGCAGTATGCGACAGGCGTCAGGCGTAGTGCTGCAAAGACATTACACAGTCGTTCGGACAGTAACGTTGGATACGAGTTGCGAATCGCGGATGGAGCCTCATCCGCACAAGGAAAAGAGCGGCAAGCATTATGAAGCACACCGCGATGGAATATCAAAACCTTAATTACTGTCATGAAATAAGAGGTCCGCAGCGCTTGAAAATGACGGTTGAGGACTTGACGAAGCGGCGAAGCGGCGGGCCACAGATACCGTACGTAACATGACGTTAAGTGCGGTAAGAAACGCGTGCGACTGATAAGCATCCAGAAAGGCATTTCAAACGAATGCCAGTGGTGTAAAAACAATCCCCAGTACTGATGCGGACAGCAACTTATTAAAGCAATGTCGGAACATGACGTTGAGTGAGTTAAGAAACTCATGCGACTGAAAAGCATCCAGAAAGAAATTTAAAACGAATGCCAGTGGTGTAAGAACCATTGACAGTAGTGAAGCGGAAAGCAACTTGAAGCTATGTGGGCGGGAACATGAAATAATACGATCAATCGCAACATGAACGATGAGTTCAGCCGCCAAAGCCGCACCGTTATAATATGAAATAAGCAATACTGTGATGGACGTGTTGTTAGGTTAAGAACGGAGAAAACTGTGGGCCATACAGGTGTACTGCCTTGCAGTCGAGCGATGTGTGTCAACTCGGCAGGAAGCTGGCCTGTAAAAAGGCAGCAGTCTGTATGCATACCAATAGCTTTCGGGCGGTAAATAGTACGGTCATTATTAGAGAGCTGCGCGGCTACGTTCGCAAAACGGCGGCGCTACGAAAGTGGAAAGCGAGGAGCGATTTGAACCCGTTCACCGACCTCATCAGCAAAGGACACAGCAGCAACGTGGCGTCTGTGGCAGTGGTATGTACGTGACGAATGTTGAATGCGCTGAAGAATGGGCAGGACAACGTGGTCGTCAAAACTAGCAAACGCGTTCACGAACGCGTTTGCTGAACGTAGCGTTGCACTGTCTGCTCGCAAGCGGAATGGAATACTACTCAGCGGAATCGTCATAAGAATGAATCATCGCAATAGCAATGAATGTCATCATCACGCAGCATAACTAGGCAGAAGCATATTTTGCAGCGAAAAGGAAGCGAGCGGTGCTCGCGAGCGTTATTGTTGTAATGCTTTGTTGTGCTGCTGGCAAGCGCACGGAAATAGATGATAACGTTGCGGATAATGGAGCGGAGCGGATGGTTTGCGTTCCGGAATGGTCTACTACGTACGAGATGATGTACGACGAGGAATAGTAGCTCGTCAATTTTGTGTAGCGAACCTATAAGAGGCGGGGGCAATAATAATAATAATAATAATAATAATAATAATAATAATAATAATAATAATAATAATAATAATAATAATAATAATAATAATAATAATAATAATAATAATAATAATAATAATAATAATAATAATAATAATAATAATAATAATAATAATAATAATAATAATAATAATAATAATAATAATAATAATAATAATAATAATAATAATAATAATAATAATAATAATAATAATAATAATAATAATAATAATAATAATAATAATAATAATAATAATAATAATAACAACAATACTAATAATAATAACAGCCCCCGCCCCATTAGACAGACTATCCAGGGATGGAGAAGGGGTTTCGCGGGGGGCTATGCCCCCCGCACCCCCCCTTAATGGACATGGGGGGAACCCCCCCTGTCGACCCCCCCTGGCATGACGAGTCAGTGCTGTGATGGACGACGAAGAGGCACATGTCGGCCATGAAAGGAAATCGGACAGCAAAAACCACATAGCAGCTGAAGGAAGGATGTGCATGATTCTGAGACTCTGCAAGCAGGTATAGTACACATGCATGAGAATGCACTTGCATGAGGCAGGTACAGTCTCATGGCAGCTTGCAATTCATCGTTGTGGTGCCCCATCATGCCGATGGGAAGCAAGCTGCCATGGTAATGTAGGATTGTGGGTTTGAACAGGCCGTTTATTGGAAGAGTGGAAGAGTGTTGGAGCGAGGCGTGCAAGCGGTTGGAAAGTGGATGACGAAAGGAAGAGTGGACGTGTTATCCCGAGCCGCGACGCTAAAAGTAAGTAAGTATGCTAAAGGGTTCCTACGTATTGCTGCACAGACATTTCACAGTGGTGCGGACATTAACGTCGGAAAGTGAGTTGCGAATCGCGGAGCCCGATCCGCACAAGTAAAAGAGCGGCAAGCCTACCTTATCAAGCACACCGCACTGCAACATCATCTAACAACAACGTAACTGCTGTCACGTAAAAAGAGGTGCTCAGCGCCTGAAAATGACGGTTGAAGGATGTCACGAAGAGGCCGACAGGTGATGATGTTAAGAGAGGTAAGAAACGCATGCGACTGAGAAGCGTAAAGACGGAAATTGAAAAGGAATGCTAGTTGTGTTAAAACAAATCACAGTACTGATGCGGAGAGCAACTTAAAGCAATGTCGGAAGATGAACGAAAGACGATGAATCGCAACATGAACGCGCAGTTCAGCCCGGGCAGCGGCGCTATATTGTTAGATAAGGAATAATGCAATAAATGCTTTGCTCGTTAAAGAAGGGGGAAGCAACTGACCATAATGGTGTACTGCCTTGCAGTCGAGCGATGTGTGGCAAGTCGGGAGGAAGTTGCTTATGATGCACACCGCGATGAAATTTTATCTCAAAACACCGTAATTGTTGTCACGTAACAAGAGGTGCGCAGCGCTGCAGAACGACGGTTGAAGAATGTGATGACGAGCAAAGCGGGCTTACCATGACGTCAAGGCAGTTCCAAAAGGCATGCAACTGAGAAGCATCCAGAAGGGAATTTAAAATCAATCGCAGTGGTGTAAAAACAATGTACAGAAGGGACGCGGACAGCAAGTTCAGATCATGAAAGACGATGAATCGCAACATGAACGCACAGTTCAGCCAGAGCCGCGCCGTTATAATATTAGATACGCAAAAATGCGAGGAACGTTTTGTTAACTTCAGGATGGAGGAAACGGCGGGTCATACAGGTGTACTGCCTTGCAGTCGAGCGATGTGAGGCAAGTCGTGAGGAAGCTGGAATGTAATATGGCTGCAGCCTGTAGGCTTACCATTAGCTTTCGGGAACGAAATTAATACGTTCATCATTAATACAGAGCTAGGTGCGCGGCTTGACAAAACGACGGCCGAACCAAAGTGAGCTGCGACGAACGATTTCAATCCCTCGTTCACCGACCTCAGCAAACGAAGAATGGACAGGACAGTCTCAGGTCATCAGCAGTACTCGCAAACGCGCGGCGGCGAATGAATCAGTGGAATAGCCATGAATGCCATAATAATCATCAGCACTAAGCAGAAGCATACTCATATTTCAGCAACCAAGGAACAGGAAGCGAGCGGTGCGAGCGAGAGTAGTATCGGAAAGGACTATAGCAGAACTACTGGTATCGTAATAAGGAGAGGTATCGGAAGCAGGAATCTACGAAGAATCCCGACGGTTGGAATGTAGTGAAGCTGCTTTCCTAAACAGGTCTCGGAAGAGGTTTCGGGGCGCGTGCAGTACACAGAGATGTGTGTTGTACGAGCGAGATGAAGATTTTGTAGCGAGTATATAAGAGGCGGGGGCAATAATAACAATACTAATAATAATAACAGCCCCCGCCCCATTAGACAGACTATCCAGGGATGAAAAGGGGTTCCGCGGGGGGCTATGCCCCCCCGCACCCCCCCTTAATGGACAGGGGGGCAACCCCCCCTGTCGACCCCCCCAGGCATGACGAGTCAGTGCTGTGATGGACGACGAAGAGGCACATGTCGGCCATGAAAGGAAATCGGACAGCAAAAACCACATAGCAGCTGACGGCAGGATGTGCATGATGATGAGGCTGTGCAAGCAGGCACAGTAAGGCACATGAAAAGGAGTCAGTGCAGTAAGGAACGTACACTATCATGGCATGTGCAATTCAGCGTTGTGGTGCATCACCCACCACGATGATGAAATGCAAGCTGCCATGATAATGCACGGTTGTGGGTTTGGACAGCCCGATTATAAGAAGAGTGTTAACGAGGCGTGCATGCAAGCAAGGTTGCCCAAGCGGTTGGAAAGTGGATGACGGTTGGACGTGTTCTCCCGAGCCGTGACGCTATAAATACGGAAGTATGCGAAAGTGCTCATACGTGCTGCACCGAAATTGCACAGCTGTGCGGACAGTAATGTGAATCACGGAGGCCGTTCCGCACAAGAAAAAGAGCGTCAGGCGTTATGAAGCATGCAGACCGTTACCGCAACCAAACATCATAAAAGAACACCGTAATTTCAGCCACGTAAACAGTTCTGCGCAGGACCTGAAAGTGACGGTTGAGGATGTGACGAACAGGGCCACAAGTACGTAACATGACGTGAAGCGAGGTAAAAAAACGCATGCGACTGATAAGCACATAGAAGGGAATTTAAAAAGAATGCCTGTGGTGTACAAAGAATTCACAGTACTGATGCGGAAAGGAAGTTATTAAGCAATGTCGCAACACGTTAAGCGAGCTAAAAAACGCATGCGACTGGACAGCATCCAGAACGCAATTTAAAACGAATGCCAGTGGTATAAAGACAATGAACAGTACTGAAGTGGAAAACAAGTTCGGAACATGAACGACGATGAATGTAATGAATCGCAACATGAACGCACAGTTCAGCCAAAGCCGCGCCGTTATAAAATTAGATACGCAATAATGCGAGGAACGTTTTGATAACTTAAGAATGGACTGTCACGAAATAAGAGGTCCGCAGCGCTTGAAAATGACGGTTGACGAATTGACGAAGCGGCGGGCCACAGATACGTAACGTAACATGACGTCAAGTGCGGTAAGAAACGCGTGCGACTGATGAGCATCAAGAAAGGCATTTAAAACGAATGCCAGTGGTGTAAAAACAATCCCCAGTACTGATGCGAACAGCGACTTATTAAAGCAATGTCGGAACATGACGTTTAGTGAGTTAAGAAACTCTTGCGACTGAAAAGCATCCAAAAGGAAATTTAAAACGAATGCCAGTGGTGTAAGAAAAATTGACAGTAGTGAAGCGGAAAGCAACTTGAAGCTATGTCGGCGGGAGCATGAAATACGATCAATCGCAACATGAACGATGAGTTCAGCCGCGCGCCAAAGCCGCACCGTTATAATATGAAATAAGCAATAATGTGATGGACGTGTTGTCAGGTTAAGAACGGAGAAAACTGCGGGCCATAGAGGTGTACTGCCTTGCAGTCGAGTGATGTGTGGCAACTCGGCAGGAAGCTGGCCTGTAAAAAGGCAGCAGTCTGTACGCATACCAACAGCTTTCGGGCGGTAAATAGTATGGTCATTAATAGAGAGCTGCGCGGCTTCACAAAACGGCGGCGCAACGAAAGTGGAAAGCGAGGAGCGATTTGAACCCGTTCACCGACCTCAGCAGCAAAGGACACAGCACCAACGTGGCGTCTATGGCAGTGGTACGTGACGAATGTTGAATGCGCTGAAGAATGGGCAGGACAACGTGGTCGTCAAAACTAGCAAACGTCGCGCGGTGTTCGTGAACGTAGCGTTGCACTGTCTGCTCGCAAGCGGAATGGAATACTACTCAGCGGAATCGTCATAATAATGAATTATCGCAATAGCAATGAACGTCATCATCAGCAGAACTAGGCAGAAGCATATTTTGCAGCGAAAAGGAAGCGAGCGGTGCTCACGAGCGTTGTTGTTGTATTGCTTTATTGTGCTGCTGGCAAGCGCACGGAAATAGATGATAACGTTGCGGATAATGGAGCGGATGGTTTGCGTTCTGGAATGGTTGACAACGAGATGACAACGAGACTACTACTACTACTACTGACGTTTGTTTCGGCATGTGCATCAAGCATCTCGCATCTGAAGGATCTTCGCGATGTGTGGCTTGGATGTGCTGTACGACCGAGATGTACTTGCTCGTCAAGATTGCGTAGCGAGTATATAAGAGGCGGGGGCAATAATAACAATACTAATAATAATAACAGCCCCCGCCCCATTAGAAAGACTATCCAGGGATGAAGAGGGGTTCCGCGGGGGGCTATGCCCCCCGCACCCCCCCTTAATGGACATGGGGGGAACCCCCCCTGTCGACCCCCCCTGGCATGACGAGTCATTGCTGTGATGGATAGAGAAGAGGCACATGGCAGACATGAAAGGAAAGCAGACATGAGAACTCACATAGCAGCTGAAGGAAGGATGTGCATGATTCTGAGACTCTGCAAGCAGGTATAGTACACATGCATGAGAATGCACTTGCATGAGGCAGGTACAGTATCATGGCAGCTTGCAATTCATCATTGTGGTGGCCCATCATGACGATGGGAAGCAAGCTGCCATGATAATGTAGGATTGTGGGTTTGAACAGGCCGTTTATTGGAAGAGTGGAAGAGTGTTGGAGTGAGGCGTGCAAGCGGTTGGAAAGTGGATGACGAAACGAAGAGTGGACGTGTTATCCCGAGCCGCGACGCTAAAAGTAAGGAAGTATGCTAAAGGGTTCCTACGTAGTGCTGTAAAGACATTTCACAGTGGTGCGGACATTAAAGTCCGCGATTCGCCCGATCCGCACGAGGAAAAGAGCGGCAAGCCTACCTTATCACAAGCACACCGCACTGAAACATCATCTAACAACACCGTAATTGCTGTCACGTAAAAAGAGGTGCGCAGCGCCTGAAAATGACGGTTGAAGGATGTCACGAAGAGGCCGGCAGGTGATGACGTTAAGAGAGGTCAGAAACGCATGCGACTGAAAAGCGTAAAGAAGGGAATTGAAAAGGAATGCCAGTGGTGTTAAAACAAATCACAGGACTGATGCGGAGAGCAACTTAAAGCAATGTCGGAACATGAACGAAATACGATTGATCGCAACATGAACGCGCAGTTCAGCCCGGGCCGCACCGTTATATTGTTAGATAAGGAACAATGCAATCAATGCTTTGCTCGTTAAAGAAGGGGGAAGCAACTGACCATAATGGTGTACTGCCTTGCAGTCGAGCGATGTGTGGCAAGTCGGGACGAAGCTGCTTATGATGCACACCGCGATGAAATTTTATCTCAAAACACCGTAACATTGTTGTCACGTAACAAGAGGTGCACAGCGCTGCAGAACGACGGTTGAAGAATGTGATGACGAGCAAAGCGGGCTTACCATGACGTTAAGGCAGTTCCGAAACGCATGCAACTGAGAAGCATCCAGAAGGGAATTTAAAATCAATCGCAGTGGTGTAAAAACAATTTACAGAAGTGACGCGGACAGCAAGTTCAGAACATGAAAGACGATGAATCGCAACATGAACGCACAGTTGAGCCAGAACCGCGCCGTTATAAGATTAGATAGGCAAAAATGCGAGGAACGTTTTGTTAACTTCAGAATGGAGGAAACGGCGGGTCATGCAGGTGTACTGCCTTGCAGTCGAGCGATGTGAGGCAAGTCGTGAGGAAGCTGGAATCTAATATGGCTGCAGCCTGTAGGCTTACCATTAGCTTTCGGGAACGAAATTAATACGTTCATCATTAATAGAGAGCTAGGTGCGCGGCGGGCTTGACAAGACGACGGCCGAACCAAAGAGAGCTGCGACGAGCGATTTCATTCCCTCGTTCACCGACCTCACGACAAACGACACAGCACCAAACGTGCTGCGCGAAACGTGACGTCATTTTCTTGGCAGTGGGAAGTGAGCAACGATGAATGCGCCGAAGAATGGGCAGGACAACGTCATGCAAACGCGCAGCCAATGAATCTGCGTAATCAGCGGAATAGCCATGAAGGTCATCAGCATCAGCACTAGGCAGAAGCATATATTAATTTTGCAGCGAACAGGGATCAGAGAGCGAGCGGTGCTCGCTAGAGTATCGCAAAGGAATCTACGAAAATCGCGACAGTATCGGAAGCAGGTATCGGAAGCAGAGGTATGTATGTACGAATGGGATCCCATTCGGCGGCGCATGGTTTCGGGGCGTGTGCTGTACCGAGATTGCTCGTCCAGATTGTAGCGAGTATATAAAAGGCGGGGGCAATAATAACAATACTAATAATAATAACAGCCCCCGCCCCATTAGAAAGACTATCCAGGGATGAAGAGGGGTTCCGCGGGGGGGCTATGCCCCCCGCACCCCCCCTTAATGGACATGGGGGGAACCCCCCCTGTCGACCCCCCCTGGCATGACGAGTCAGTGCTGTGATGGATAGAGAAGAGGCACATGGCAGACATGAAAGGAAAGCAGACATGAGAACTCACATAGCAGCTGAAGGAAGGATGTGCATGATTATGAGACTCTGCAAGCAGGTATAGTACACATGCATGAGAATGCACTTGCATGAGGCAGGTACAGTATCATGGCAGCTTGCAATTCATCGTTGTGGTGCCCCATCATGACGATGGGAAGCAAGCTGCCATGATAATGTAGGATTGTGGGTTTGAACAGGCCGTTTATTGGAAGAGTGGAAGAGTGTTGGAGTGAGGCGTGCAAGCGGTTGGCAAGTGGATGACGAAACGAAGAGTGGACGTGTTATCCCGAGCCGCGACGCTAAAAGTAAGGAAGTATGCTAAAGGGTTCCTACGTAGTGCTGTAAAGACATTTCACAGTGGTGCGGACATTAACGTCCGCGAATCGCGGAGCCCGATCCGCACAAGGAAAAGAGCGGCAAGCCTACCTTATCAAGCACACCGCACTGAAACATCATCTAACAACACCGTAATTGCTGTCACGTAAAAAGAGGTGCGCAGCGCCTGAAAATGACGGTTGAAGGATGTCACGAAGAGGCCGACAGGTGATGACGTTAAGAGAGGTAAGAAACGCATGCGACTGAAAAGCGTAAAGACGGAAATTGAAAAGGAATGCTAGTTGTGTTAAAACAAATCACAGTACTGATGCGGAGAGCAACTTAAAGCAATGTCGGAACATGAACGAAATACGATGAATCGCAACATGAACGCGCAGTTCAGCCCGGGCCGCACCGTTATATTGTTAGATAAGGAATAATGCAATAAATGCTTTGCTCGTTAAAGAAGGGGGAAGCAACTGACCATAATGGTGTACTGCCTTGCAGTCGAGCGATGTGTGGCAAGTCGGGAGGAAGTTGCTTATGATGCACACCGCGATGAAATTTTATCTCAAAACACCGTAATTGTTGTCACGTAACAAGAGGTGCGCAGCGCTGCAGAACGACGGTTGAAGAATGTGATGACGAGCAAAGCGGGCTTACCATGACGTCAAGGCAGTTCCGAAAGGCATGCAACTGAGAAGCAACCAGAAGGGAATTTAAAATCAATCGCAGTGGTGTAAAAACAATTTACAGAAGTGACGCGGACAGCAAGTTCAGAACATGAAAGACGATGAATCGCAACATGAACGCACAGTTCAGCCAGAGCCGCGCCGTTATAATATTAGATACGCAAAAATGCGAGGAACGTTTTGTTAACTTCAGGATGGAGGAAACGGCGGGTCATACAGGTGTACTGCCTTGCAGTCGAGCGATGTGAGGCAAGTCGTGAGGAAGCTGGAATGTAATATGGCTGCAGCCTGTAGGCTTACCATTAGCTTTCGGGAACGAAATTAATACGTTCATCATTAATACAGAGCTAGGTGTGCGGCTTGACAAAACGACGGCCGAACCAAAGTGAGCTGCGACGAACGGTGAACGAGGGATTGAAATCCCTCGTTCACCGACCTCAGCAAACGAAGAATGGACACGACAGTCTCAGGTCATCAGCAGTACTCGCAAACGCGCGGCGGCGAATGAATCAGTGGAATAGCCATGAATGCCATAATAATCATCAGCACTAAGCAGAAGCATACTCATATTTCAGCAACCAAGGAACAGGAAGCGAGCGGTGCGAGCGAGAGTAGTATCGGAAAGGACTATAGCAGAACTACTGGTATCGTAATAAGGAGAGGTATCGGAAGCAGGAATCTACGAATCACGACGGTTGGAATGTAGCGAAGCTGCTTTCCTAAACAGGTCTCGGAAGAGAGGTTTCGGGGCGCGTGCAGTACACAGAGATGTGTGTTGTACGAGCGAGATGAAGATTTTGTAGCGAGTATATAGGAGGCGGGGGCAATAATAACAATACTAATAATAATAACAGCCCCCGCCCCATTAGAAAGACTATCCAGGGATGAAGAGGGGTTCCGCGGGGGGCTATGCCCCCCGCACCCCCCCTTAATGGACATGGGGGGAACCCCCCCTGTCGACCCCCCCTGGCATGACGAGTCATTGCTGTGATGGATAGAGAAGAGGCACATGGCAGACATGAAAGGAAAGCAGACATGAGAACTCACATAGCAGCTGAAGGAAGGATGTGCATGATTATGAGACTCTGCAAGCAGGTATAGTACACATGCATGAGAATGCACTTGCATGAGGCAGGTACAGTATCATGGCAGCTTGCAATTCATCGTTGTGGTGGCCCATCATGACGATGGGAAGCAAGCTGCCATGATAATGTAGGATTGTGGGTTTGAACAGGCCGTTTATTGGAAGAGTGGAAGAGTGTTGGAGTGAGGCGTGCAAGCGGTTGGCAAGTGGATGACGAAACGAAGAGTGGACGTGTTATCCCGAGCCGCGACGCTAAAAGTAAGGAAGTATGCTAAAGGGTTCCTACGTAGTGCTGTAAAGACATTTCACAGTGGTGCGGACATTAACGTCCGTGAATCGTGGAGCCCGATCCGCACAAGGAAAAGAGCGGCAAGCCTACCTTATCACAAGCACACCGCACTGAAACATCATCTAACAACACCGTAATTGCTGTCACGTAAGAAGAGGTGCGCAGCGCCTGAAAATGACGGTTGAAGGATGTCACGAAGAGGCCGGCAGGTGATGACGTTAAGAGAGGTCAGAAACGCATGCGACTGAAAAGCGTAAAGAAGGAAATTGAAAAGGAATGCTAGTGGTGTTAAAACAAATCACAGGACTGATGCGGAGAGCAACTTACAGCAATGTCGGAACATGAACGAAATACGATTGATCGCAACATGAACACGCAGTTCAGCCCGGGCCGCACCGTTATATTGTTAGACAAGGAACAATGCAATAAATGCTTTGCTCGTTAAAGAAGGGGGAAGCAACTGACCATAATGGTGTACTGCGTTGCAGTCGAGCGATGTGTGGCAAGTCGGGACGAAGCTGCTTATGATGCACACCGCGATGAAATTTTATCTCAAAACACCGTAACATTGTTGTCACGTAACAAGAGGTGCGCAGCGCTGCAGAACGACGGTTGAAGAATGTGATGACGAGCAAAGCGGGCTTACCATGACGTTAAGGCAGTTCCGAAACGCATGCAACTGAGAAGCATCCAGAAGGGAATTTAAAATCAATCGCAGTGGTGTAAAAACCATTTACAGAAGTGACGCGGACAGCAAGTTCAGAACATGAAAGACGATGAATCGCAACATGAACGCACAGTTCAGCCAGAGCCGCGCCGTTATAAGATTAGATAGGCACAATTGCGAGGAACGTCTTGTTAACTTCAGAATGGAGGAAATGGCGGGTCATACAGGTGTACTGCCGTGCAGTCGAGCGATGTGATGAGGCAACTCGTGAGGAAGCTGGAATCTAATATGGCTGCAGCCTGTAGGCTTACCATTAGCTTTCGGGAACGAAATTAATACGTTCATCATTAATAGAGAGCTAGGTGCGCGGCGGGCTTGACAAAACGACGGCCGAACCAAAGAGAGCTGCGACGAGTGATTTCATTCCCTCGTTCACCGACCTCACGACAAACGACACAGCACCAAACGTGCTGCGCGAAACGTGACGTCATTTTCTTGGCAGTGGGAAGTGAGCAACGATGAATGCGCCGAAGAATGGGCAGGACAACGTCATGCAAACGTAAATGCGCAGCCAATGAATCTGCGTAATCAGCGGAATAGCCATGAATGTCATCAGCATCAGCACTAGGCAGAAGCATATATTAATTTTGCAGCGAACAGGGATCAGAGAGCGAGCGGTGCTCGCGAGAGTATCGCAAAGGAATCTACGAAAATCGCGACAGTATCGGAAGCAGGTATGTATCTACGAATGGATTCCGATTCGGCGGCGCATGGTTTCGGGGCGCGTGCCGTACAGAGATTGCTCGTCCAGATTGTAGCGAGTATATAAGAGGCGGGGGCAATAATAATAATACTAATAATAATAACAGCCCCCGCCCCATTAGACAGACTATCCAGGGATGGAGAAGGGGTTTCGCGGGGGGCTATGCCCCCCGCACCCCCCCTTAATGGACATGGGGGGAACCCCCCCTGTCGACCCCCCCTGGCATGACGAGTGAGTGCTGTGATGGATAGAGAAGAGCCACATGGCAGACATGAAAGGAAAGCAGACATGAGAACCCACATAGCAGCTGAAGGAAGGATGTGCATGATTCTGAGACTCTGCAAGAAGGTATAGTACACATGCATGAGAATGCACTTGCATGAGGCAGGTACAGTATCATGGCAGCTTGCAATTCATCGTTGTGGTGCCCCATCATGACGATGGGAAGCAAGCTGCCATGATAATGTAGGATTGTGGGTTTGAACAGGCCGTTTATTGGAAGAGTGGAAGAGTGTTGGAGCGAGGCGTGCAAGCGGCTGGAAAGTGGATGACGAAAGGAAGAGTGGACGTGTTATCCCGAGCCGCGACGCTAATAGTAAGTATGCTAAAGGGTTCCTACGTAGTGCTGCACAGACATTTCACAGTGGTGCGGAGATTAACGTCGGAAAGTGAGTTGCGAATCGCGGAGCCCGATCCGCACAAGGAAAAGAGCGGCAAGCCTATCTTATCAAGCACACCGCACTGAAACATCATCTAACAACACCGTAACTGCTGTCACGTAAAAAGAGGTGCGCAGCGCCTGAAAAAGACGGTTGAAGGATGTCACGAAGAGGCCGACAGGTGATGACGTTAAGAGAGGTAAGAAACGCATGCGACTGAAAAGCGTAAAGACGGAAATTGAAAAGGAATGCTAGTTGTGTTAAAACAAATCACAGTACTGATGCGGAGAGCAACTTAAAGCAATGTCGGAACATGAACGAAAGACGATGAATCGCAACATGAACGCGCAGTTCAGCCCGGGCCGCACCGTTATATTGTTAGATAAGGAATAATGCAATCAATGCTTTGCTCGTTAAAGAAGGGGGAAGCAACTGACCATAATGGTGTACTGCCTTGCAGTCGAGCGATGTGTGGCAAGTCGGCAGGAAGTTGCTTATGATGCACACCGCTTATCTCAAAACACCGTAATTGTTGTCACGTAACAAGAGGTGCGCAGCGCTGCAGAAGGACGGTTGAAGAATGTGATGACGAGCAAAGCGGGCTTACCATGACGTCAAGGCAGTTCCGAAAGGCATGCAACTGAGAAGCATCCAGAAGGGAATTTAAAATCAATCGCAGTGGTGTAAAAACAATGTACAGAAGTGACGCGGACAGCAAGTTCAGAACATGAAAGACGATGAATCGCAACATGAACGCACAGTTCAGCCAGAGCCGCGCCGTTATAATATTAGATACGCAAAAATGCGAGGAACGTTTTGTTAACTTCAGGATGGAGGAAACGGCGGGTCATACAGGTGTACTGCCTTGCAGTCGAGCGATGTGAGGCAAGTCGTGAGGAAGCTGGAATGTAATATGGCTGCAGCCTGTAGGCTTACCATTAGCTTTCGGGAACGAAATTAATACGTTCATCATTAATACAGAGCTAGGTGCGCGGCTTGACAAAACGACGGCCGAACCAAAGTGAGCTGCGACGAACGAGAACGATTTCAATCCCTCGTTCACCGACCTCAGCAAACGACGAATGGACAGGACAGTCTCAGGTCATCAGCAGTACTCGCAAACGCGCGGCGGCGAATGAATCAGTGGAATAGCCATGAATGCCATAATAATCATCAGCACTAGGCAGCAGCATACTCATATTTCAGCAACCAAGGAACAGGAAGCGAGCGGTGCTCGTGAGAGTAGTATCGGAAAGGACTATAGCAGAACTGTTGGTATCGTAATAAATAAAGAGGTATCGGAAGCAGGAATCTACGAATCACGACGGTTGGAATGTAGCGGAGCTGCTTTCCTAAACAGGTCTCGGAAGAGGTTTCGGGGCGCGTGCAGTACACAGAGATGTGTGTCGTACGAGCGAGATGAAGATTTTGTAGCGAGTATATAAGAGGCGGGGGCAATAATAACAATACTAATAATAATAACAGCCCCCGCCCCATTAGAAAGACTATCCAGGGATGAAGAGGGGTTCCGCGGGGGGGCTATGCCCCCCCGCACCCCCCTTAATGGACATGGGGGGAACCCCCCCTGTCGACCCCCCCTGGCATGACGAGTGAGTGCTGTGATGGATAGAGAAGAGCCACATGGCAGACATGAAAGGAAAGCAGACATGAGACCCACATAGCAGCTGAAGGAAGGATGTGCATGATTATGAGACTCTGCAAGCAGGTATAGTACACATGCATGAGAATGCACTTGCATGAGGCAGGTACAGTATCATGGCAGCTTGCAATTCATCGTTGTGGTGGCCCATGATGACGATGGGAAGCAAGCTGCCATGATCATGTAGGATTGTGGGTTTGAACAGGCCGTTTATTGGAAGAGTGGAAGAGTGTTGGAGTGAGGCGTGCAAGCGGTTGGCAAGTGGATGACGAAACGAAGAGTGGACGTGTTATCCCGAGCCGCGACGCTAAAAGTAAGGAAGTATGCTAAAGGGTTCCTACGTAGTGCTGTAAAGACATTTCACAGTGGTGCGGACATTAACGTCCGTGAATCGTGGAGCCCGATCCGCACAAGGAAAAGAGCGGCAAGCCTACGTTATCACAAGCACACCGCACTGAAACATCATCTAACAACACCGTAATTGCTGTCACGTACAAAGAGGTGCGCAGCGCCTGAAAATGACGGTTGAAGGATGTCACGAAGAGGCCGGCGGGTGATGACGTTAAGAGAGGTCAGAAACGCATGCGACTGAAAAGCGTAAAGAAGGAAATTGAAAAGGAATGCTAGTGGTGTTAAAACAAATCACAGGACTGATGCGGAGAGCAACTTAAAGCAATGTCGGAACATGAACGAAATACGATTGATCGCAACATGAACGCGCAGTTCAGCCCGGGCCGCACCGTTATATTGTTAGATAAGGAACAATGCAATAAATGCTTTGCTCGTTAAAGAAGGGGGAAGCAACTGACCATAATGGTGTACTGCCTTGCAGTCGAGCGATGTGTGGCAAGTCGGGACGAAGCTGCTTATGATGCACACCGCGATGAAATTTTATCTCAAAACACCGTAACATTGTTGTCACGTAACAAGAGGTGCGCAGCGCTGCAGAACGACGGTTGAAGAATGTGATGACGAGCAAAGCGGGCTTACCATGACGTTAAGGCAGTTCCGAAACGCATGCAACTGAGAAGCATCCAGAAGGGAATTTAAAATCAATCGCAGTGGTGTAAAAACAATTTACAGAAGTGACGCGGACAGCAAGTTCAGAACATGAAAGACGATGAATCGCAACATGAACGCACAGTTGAGCCAGAACCGCGCCGTTATAAGATTAGATAGGCAAAAATGCGAGGAACGTTTTGTTAACTTCAGAATGGAGGAAACGGCGGGTCATGCAGGTGTACTGCCTTGCAGTCGAGCGATGTGATGAGGCAACTCGTGAGGAAGCTGGAATGTAATATGGCTGCAGTCTGTAGGCTTACCATTAGCTTTCGGGAACGAAATTAATACGTTCATCATTAATAGAGAGCTAGGTGCGCGGCGGGCTTGACAAGACGACGGCCGAACCAAAGTGAGCTGCGACGAGCGATTTCATTCCCTCGTTCACCGACCTCACGACAAACGACGAATGGACAGGACAGTCTCAGGTCATCAGCAGTACTCGCAAACGCGCGGCGGCGAATGAATCAGTGGAATAGCCATGAATGCCATAATAATCATCAGCACTAGGCAGCAGCATACTCATATTTCAGCAACCAAGGAACAGGAAGCGAGCGGTGCGAGCGAGAGTAGTATCGGAAAGGACTATAGCAGAACTGTTGGTATCGTAATAAATAAAGAGGTATCGGAAGCAGGAATCTACGAATCACGACGGTTGGAATGTAGCGGAGCTGCTTTCCTAAACAGGTCTCGGAAGAGGTTTCGGGGCGCGTGCAGTACACAGAGATGTGTGTCGTACGAGCGAGATGAAGATTTTGTAGCGAGTATATAAGAGGCGGGGGCAATAATAACAATACTAATAATAATAACAGCCCCCGCCCCATTAGAAAGACTATCCAGGGATGAAGAGGGGTTCCGCGGGGGGCTATGCCCCCCCGCACCCCCCCTTAATGGACATGGGGGGAACCCCCCCTGTCGACCCCCCCTGGCATGACGAGTGAGTGCTGTGATGGATAGAGAAGAGCCACATGGCAGACATGAAAGGAAAGCAGACATGAGACCCACATAGCAGCTGAAGGAAGGATGTGCATGATTATGAGACTCTGCAAGCAGGTATAGTACACATGCATGAGAATGCACTTGCATGAGGCAGGTACAGTATCATGGCAGCTTGCAATTCATCGTTGTGGTGGCCCATGATGACGATGGGAAGCAAGCTGCCATGATCATGTAGGATTGTGGGTTTGAACAGGCCGTTTATTGGAAGAGTGGAAGAGTGTTGGAGTGAGGCGTGCAAGCGGTTGGCAAGTGGATGACGAAACGAAGAGTGGACGTGTTATCCCGAGCCGCGACGCTAAAAGTAAGGAAGTATGCTAAAGGGTTCCTACGTAGTGCTGTAAAGACATTTCACAGTGGTGCGGACATTAACGTCCGTGAATCGTGGAGCCCGATCCGCACAAGGAAAAGAGCGGCAAGCCTACGTTATCACAAGCACACCGCACTGAAACATCATCTAACAACACCGTAATTGCTGTCACGTACAAAGAGGTGCGCAGCGCCTGAAAATGACGGTTGAAGGATGTCACGAAGAGGCCGGCGGGTGATGACGTTAAGAGAGGTCAGAAACGCATGCGACTGAAAAGCGTAAAGAAGGAAATTGAAAAGGAATGCTAGTGGTGTTAAAACAAATCACAGGACTGATGCGGAGAGCAACTTAAAGCAATGTCGGAACATGAACGAAATACGATTGATCGCAACATGAACGCGCAGTTCAGCCCGGGCCGCACCGTTATATTGTTAGATAAGGAACAATGCAATAAATGCTTTGCTCGTTAAAGAAGGGGGAAGCAACTGACCATAATGGTGTACTGCCTTGCAGTCGAGCGATGTGTGGCAAGTCGGGACGAAGCTGCTTATGATGCACACCGCGATGAAATTTTATCTCAAAACACCGTAACATTGTTGTCACGTAACAAGAGGTGCGCAGCGCTGCAGAACGACGGTTGAAGAATCTGATGACGAGCAAAGCGGGCTTACCATGACGTTAAGGCAGTTCCGAAACGCATGCAACTGAGAAGCATCCAGAAGGGAATTTAAAATCAATCGCAGTGGTGTAAAAACAATTTACAGAAGTGACGCGGACAGCAAGTTCAGAACATGAAAGACGATGAATCGCAACATGAACGCACAGTTGAGCCAGAACCGCGCCGTTATAAGATTAGATAGGCAAAAATGCGAGGAACGTTTTGTTAACTTCAGAATGGAGGAAACGGCGGGTCATGCAGGTGTACTGCCTTGCAGTCGAGCGATGTGATGAGGCAACTCGTGAGGAAGCTGGAATGTAATATGGCTGCAGTCTGTAGGCTTACCATTAGCTTTCGGGAACGAAATTAATACGTTCATCATTAATAGAGAGCTAGGTGCGCGGCGGGCTTGACAAGACGACGGCCGAACCAAAGTGAGCTGCGACGAGCGATTTCATTCCCTCGTTCACCGACCTCACGACAAACGACGAATGGACAGGACAGTCTCAGGTCATCAGCAGTACTCGCAAACGCGCGGCGGCGAATGAATCAGTGGAATAGCCATGAATGCCATAATAATCATCAGCACTAGGCAGCAGCATACTCATATTTCAGCAACCAAGGAACAGGAAGCGAGCGGTGCTCGTGAGAGTAGTATCGGAAAGGACTATAGCAGAACTGTTGGTATCGTAATAAATAAAGAGGTATCGGAAGCAGGAATCTACGAATCACGACGGTTGGAATGTAGCGGAGCTGCTTTCCTAAACAGGTCTCGGAAGAGGTTTCGGGGCGCGTGCAGTACACAGAGATGTGTGTCGTACGAGCGAGATGAAGATTTTGTAGCGAGTATATAAGAGGCGGGGGCAATAATAACAATACTAATAATAATAACAGCCCCCGCCCCATTAGAAAGACTATCCAGGGATGAAGAGGGGTTCCGCGGGGGGCTATGCCCCCCCGCACCCCCCTTAATGGACATGGGGGGAACCCCCCCTGTCGACCCCCCCTGGCATGACGAGTGAGTGCTGTGATGGATAGAGAAGAGCCACATGGCAGACATGAAAGGAAAGCAGACATGAGACCCACATAGCAGCTGAAGGAAGGATGTGCATGATTATGAGACTCTGCAAGCAGGTATAGTACACATGCATGAGAATGCACTTGCATGAGGCAGGTACAGTATCATGGCAGCTTGCAATTCATCGTTGTGGTGGCCCATGATGACGATGGGAAGCAAGCTGCCATGATCATGTAGGATTGTGGGTTTGAACAGGCCGTTTATTGGAAGAGTGGAAGAGTGTTGGAGTGAGGCGTGCAAGCGGTTGGCAAGTGGATGACGAAACGAAGAGTGGACGTGTTATCCCGAGCCGCGACGCTAAAAGTAAGGAAGTATGCTAAAGGGTTCCTACGTAGTGCTGTAAAGACATTTCACAGTGGTGCGGACATTAACGTCCGTGAATCGTGGAGCCCGATCCGCACAAGGAAAAGAGCGGCAAGCCTACGTTATCACAAGCACACCGCACTGAAACATCATCTAACAACACCGTAATTGCTGTCACGTACAAAGAGGTGCGCAGCGCCTGAAAATGACGGTTGAAGGATGTCACGAAGAGGCCGGCGGGTGATGACGTTAAGAGAGGTCAGAAACGCATGCGACTGAAAAGCGTAAAGAAGGAAATTGAAAAGGAATGCTAGTGGTGTTAAAACAAATCACAGGACTGATGCGGAGAGCAACTTAAAGCAATGTCGGAACATGAACGAAATACGATTGATCGCAACATGAACGCGCAGTTCAGCCCGGGCCGCACCGTTATATTGTTAGATAAGGAACAATGCAATAAATGCTTTGCTCGTTAAAGAAGGGGGAAGCAACTGACCATAATGGTGTACTGCCTTGCAGTCGAGCGATGTGTGGCAAGTCGGGACGAAGCTGCTTATGATGCACACCGCGATGAAATTTTATCTCAAAACACCGTAACATTGTTGTCACGTAACAAGAGGTGCGCAGCGCTGCAGAACGACGGTTGAAGAATGTGATGACGAGCAAAGCGGGCTTACCATGACGTTAAGGCAGTTCCGAAACGCATGCAACTGAGAAGCATCCAGAAGGGAATTTAAAATCAATCGCAGTGGTGTAAAAACAATTTACAGAAGTGACGCGGACAGCAAGTTCAGAACATGAAAGACGATGAATCGCAACATGAACGCACAGTTGAGCCAGAACCGCGCCGTTATAAGATTAGATAGGCAAAAATGCGAGGAACGTTTTGTTAACTTCAGAATGGAGGAAACGGCGGGTCATGCAGGTGTACTGCCTTGCAGTCGAGCGATGTGATGAGGCAACTCGTGAGGAAGCTGGAATGTAATATGGCTGCAGTCTGTAGGCTTACCATTAGCTTTCGGGAACGAAATTAATACGTTCATCATTAATAGAGAGCTAGGTGCGCGGCGGGCTTGACAAGACGACGGCCGAACCAAAGTGAGCTGCGACGAGCGATTTCATTCCCTCGTTCACCGACCTCACGACAAACGACACAGCACCAAACGTGCTGCGCGAAACGTGACGTAATTTTCTTGGCAGTGGAAAGTGAGCAACGATGAATGCGCCGAAGAATGGGCAGGACAACGTCATGCAAACGTAAATGCGCAGCCAATGAATCTGCGTAATCAGCGGAATAGCCATGAAGGTCATCAGCATCAGCACTAGGCAGAAGCATATATTAATTTTGCAGCGAACAGGGATCAGAGAGCGAGCGGTGCTCGCGAGAGTATCGCAAAGGAATCTACGAAAATCGCGACAGTATCGGAAGCAGGTATCGGAAGCAGAGGTATGTATCTACGAATGGGATCCCATTCGGCGGCGCATGGTTTCGGGGCGCGTGCCGTACCGAGATTGCTCGTCCAGATTGTAGCGAGTATATAAGAGGCGGGGGCAATAATAATAATAATAATAATAATAATAACAATACTAATAATAATAACAGCCCCCGCCCCATTAGAAAGACTATCCAGGGATGGAGAAGGGGTTTCGCGGGGGGCTATGCCCCCCGCACCCCCCCTTAATGGACATGGGGGGAACCCCCCCTGTCGACCCCCCCTGGCATGACGAGTCAGTGCTGTGATGGATGAATTAAGAAGAGGCACATGGCAGACATGAAAGGAAAGCAGACATGAGAACCCACATAGCAGCTGAAGGAAGGATGTGCATGATTATGAGACTCTGCAAGCAGGTATAGTACACATGCATGAGAATGCACTTGCATGAGGCAGGTACAGTATCATGGCAGCTTGCAATTCATCGTTGTGGTGCCCCATCATGACGATGGGAAGCAAGCTGCCATGATAATGTAGGATTGTGGGTTTGAACAGGCCGTTTATTGGAAGAGTGGAAGAGTGTTGGAGCGAGGCGTGAAAGCGGTTGGAAAGTGGATGACGAAACGAAGAGTGGACGTGTTATCCTGAGCCGCGACGCTAAAAGTAAGTAAGTATGCTAAAGGGTTCCTACGTAGTGCTGCACAGACATTTCACAGTGGTGCGGACATTAACGTCGGAAAGTGAGTTGCGAATCGCGGAGCCCGATCCGCACAAGGAAAAGAGCGGCAAGCCTACCTTATCAAGCACACCGCACTGAAACATCATCTAACAACACCGTAATTGCTGTCACGTAAGAAGAGGTGCGCAGCGCCTGAAAATGACGGTTGAAGGATGTGACGAAGAGGCCGACAGGTGATGACGTTAAGAGAGGTAAGAAACGCATGCGACTGAAAAGCGTAAAGACGGAAATTGAAAAGGAATGCTAGTTGTGTTAAAACAAATCACAGTACTGATGCGGAGAGCAACTTAAAGCAATGTCGGAACATGAACGAAATACGATGAATCGCAACATGAACGCGCAGTTCAGCCCGGGCCGCACCGTTATCTTGTTAGATAAGGAATAATGCAAGAAATGCTTTGCTCGTTAAAGAAGGGGGAAGCAACTGACCATAATGGTGTACTGCCTTGCAGTCGAGCGATGTGTGGCAAGTCGGGACGAAGTTGCTTATGATGCACACCGCGATGAAATTTTATCTCAAAACACCGTAATTGTTGTCACGTAACAAGAGGTGCGCAGCGCTGCAGAACGACGGTTGAAGAATGTGATGACGAGCAAAGCGGGCTTACCATGACGTCAAGGCAGTTCCGAAAGGCATGCAACTGAGAAGCATCCAGAAGGGAATTTAAAATCAATCGCAGTGGTGTAAAAACAATTTACAGAAGTGACGCGGACAGCAAGTTCAGATCATGAAAGACGATGAATCGCAACATGAACGCACAGTTCAGCCAGAGCCGCGCCGTTATAATATTAGATACGCAAAAATGCGAGGAACGTTTTGTTAACTTCAGGATGGAGGAAACGGCGGGTCATACAGGTGTACTGCCTTGCAGTCGAGCGATGTGAGGCAAGTCGTGAGGAAGCTGGAATGTAATATGGCTGCAGCCTGTAGGCTTACCATTAGCTTTCGGGAACGAAATTAATACGTTCATCATTAATACAGAGCTAGGTGCGCGGCTTGACAAAACGACGGCCGAACCAAAGTGAGCTGCGACGAACGATTTCAATCCCTCGTTCACCGACCTCAGCAAACGAAGAATGGACAGGACAGTCTCAGGTCATCAGCAGTACTCGCAAACGCGCGGCGGCGAATGAATCAGTGGAATAGCCATGAATGCCATAATAATCATCAGCACTAGGCAGAAGCATACTCATCTTTCAGCAACCAAGGAACAGGAAGCGAGCGGTGCGAGCGAGAGTAGTATCGGAAAGGACTATAGCAGAACTACTGGTATCGTAATAAATAAAGAGGTATCGGAAGCAGGAATCTACGAATCACGACGGTTGGAATGTAGCGAAGCTGCTTTCCTAAACAGGTCTCGGAAGAGGTTTCGGGGCGCGTGCAGTACACAGAGATGTGTGTTGTACGAGCGAGATGAAGATTTTGTAGCGAGTATATAAGAGGCGGGGGCAATAATAATAATAATAATAATAATAATAATAATAATAATAATAATAATAATAATAATAATAATAATAATAATAATAATAATAATAATAATAATAATAATAATAATAATAATAATAATAATAATAATAATAATAATAATAATAATAATAATAATAATAATAATAATAATAATAATAATAATAATAATAATAATAATAATAATAATAATAATAATAATAATAACAATACTAATAATAATAACAGCCCCCGCCCCATTAGAAGGACTACCCAGGGATGAAGAGGGGTTCCGCGGGGGGGCTATGCCCCCCGCACCCCCCCTTAATGGACATGGGGGGAACCCCCCTGTCGACCCCCCCTGGCATGACGAGTCAGTGCTGTGATGGATGAATTAAGAAGAGGCACATGGCGGACATGAAAGGAAAGCAGACAGCAAAAGCCACGTAGCAGCTGCAGGAAGGATGTGCATGATTCTGAGACTGTGCGAGCAGGCAGAGCTCACATGAGGATGCACTTGCATGGGGCAGGTAGGTACACTATCATGGAAGTTTGGAAGTCATCGTTGTGGTGCCCCATAACGACGATGGACAGCAAGCTGCCATGAGGAAGTAGGATTGTGGGTTTGAACAGCCCGTTCATTGGAAGTGTCGGACAGTCAGTTGCGAATGGTGGCGGCCGATCCATAATCCGCACAAGGAAAAGAGGTGAAGCATTATGAAGCACACCGCGATGAAATTTTATCTCAAAACACCGTAATTGTTGTCACGTAACAAGAGGTGCGCAGCGCTGCAGAACGACGGTTGAAGAATGTGATGACGAGCAAAGCGGGCTTACCATGACGTCAAGGCAGTTCCGAAAGGCATGCAACTGAGAAGCATCCAGAAGGGAATTTAAAATCAATCGCAGTGGTGTAAAAACAATTTACAGAAGTGACGCGGACAGCAAGTTCAGATCATGAAAGACGATGAATCGCAACATGAACGCACAGTTCAGCCAGAGCCGCGCCGTTATAATATTAGATACGCAAAAATGCGAGGAACGTTTTGTTAACTTCAGGATGGAGGAAACGGCGGGTCATACAGGTGTACTGCCTTGCAGTCGAGCGATGTGAGGCAAGTCGTGAGGAAGCTGGAATGTAATATGGCTGCAGCCTGTAGGCTTACCATTAGCTTTCGGGAACGAAATTAATACGTTCATCATTAATACAGAGCTAGGTGCGCGGCTTGACAAAACGACGGCCGAACCAAAGTGAGCTGCGACGAACGATTTCAATCCCTCGTTCACCGACCTCAGCAAACGAAGAATGGACAGGACAGTCTCAGGTCATCAGCAGTACTCGCAAACGCGCGGCGGCGAATGAATCAGTGGAATAGCCATGAATGCCATAATAATCATCAGCACTAGGCAGAAGCATACTCATCTTTCAGCAACCAAGGAACAGGAAGCGAGCGGTGCGAGCGAGAGTAGTATCGGAAAGGACTATAGCAGAACTACTGGTATCGTAATAAATAAAGAGGTATCGGAAGCAGGAATCTACGAATCACGACGGTTGGAATGTAGCGAAGCTGCTTTCCTAAACAGGTCTCGGAAGAGGTTTCGGGGCGCGTGCAGTACACAGAGATGTGTGTTGTACGAGCGAGATGAAGATTTTGTAGCGAGTATATAAGAGGCGGGGGCAATAATAATAATAATAATAATAATAATAATAATAATAATAATAATAATAATAAATAATAATAATAATAATAATAATAATAATAATAATAATAATAATAATAATAATAATAATAATAATAATAATAATAATAATAATAATAATAATAATAATAATTAATAATAATAATAATAATAATAATAATAATAATAACAATACTAATAATAATAACAGCCCCCGCCCCATTAGAAGGACTACCCAGGGATGAAGAGGGGTTCCGCGGGGGGGCTATGCCCCCCGCACCCCCCCTTAATGGACATGGGGGAACCCCCCCTGTCGACCCCCCCTGGCATGACGAGTCAGTGCTGTGATGGATGAATTAAGAAGAGGCACATGGCGGACATGAAAGGAAAGCAGACAGCAAAAGCCACGTAGCAGCTGCAGGAAGGATGTGCATGATTCTGAGACTGTGCGAGCAGGCAGAGCTCACATGAGGATGCACTTGCATGGGGCAGGTAGGTACACTATCATGGAAGTTTGGAAGTCATCGTTGTGGTGCCCCATAACGACGATGGACAGCAAGCTGCCATGAGGAAGTAGGATTGTGGGTTTGAACAGCCCGTTCATTGGAAGTGTCGGACAGTCAGTTGCGAATGGTGGCGGCCGATCCATAATCCGCACAAGGAAAAGAGGTGAAGCATTATGAAGCACACCGCGATGAAATTTTATCTCAAAACACCGTAATTGTTGTCACGTAACAAGAGGTGCGCAGCGCTGCAGAACGACGGTTGAAGAATGTGATGACGAGCAAAGCGGGCTTACCATGACGTTAAGGCAGTTCCGAAACGCATGCGACTGAAAAGCATCCAGAAGGGAATTTAAAATCAATCGCAGTGGTGTAAAAACAATGTACAGAAGTGACGCGGACAGCAAGTTCAGAGCATGCAAGACGATGGATCGCAACATGAACGCACAGTTCAGCCGGAGCCGCGCCGTTATAATATTAGATACGCAAAAATGTGATGAACGTTTTGTGAACTTCAGAATGGAGGAAACGGTGGGTCATACAGGTGTACTGCCTTGCAGTCGGAATGTAATATGGCTGGAGTCTGTAGGCTTACCATTAGCTTTCGGGAACGGAATTAATACGCACAAACATCATCTAACAACACCGTTTTCTTGGCAGTGGGAAGTGAGCAACGATGAATGCGCCGAAGAATGGGCAGGACAACGTCATGCAAACGTAAATGCGCAGCCAATGAATCTGCGTAATCAGCGGAATAGCCATGAAGGGCATCAGCATCAGCACTAGGCAGAAGCATATATTAATTTTGCAGCGAACAGGGATCAGAGAGCGAGCGCTTCTCGCGAGAGTATCGCAAAGGAATCTACGAAAATCGCGACAGTATCGGAAGCAGGTATCGTAAGCAGAGGTATGTATCTACGAATGGGATCCCATTCGGCGGCGCATGGTTTCGGGGCGCGTGCCGTACAGAGATTGCTCGTCCAGATTGTAGCGAGTATATAAGAGGCGGGGGCAATAATAATAATAATAATAATAACAATACTAATAATAATAACAGCCCCCGCCCCATTGGAAAGACAATTCAGGGATGAAAAAGGGGTTTCGCGGGGGGGCTAGGCCCCCCGCACCCCCCCTTAATGGACAGGGGGGGACCCCCCCCTGTCGATCCCCCCTGGCATGACAAGGCAGTGCTGTCATATATGAAGTACTAAGAGGGAAATGACTGATGACATGAAAGGATACAAACACCATCGGATGGGAGCTGAAAGAAGAGATGTATGTGCATGTTAAATGAGGATGCAGGCACAGTCAGGCGACAGCACACATGATAGGCAGCAGTGCAGGGATGGTAAGGCAGCAGGTAGGTACACATTCATAGCAGTTTGCAATTCATCGTTGTGGTGCCCCACCACGACGATGGAGCCATGATAATGTAGGATTGTGGGATTGGAGGGCGTGTTCATTGGAAGTGTGTTAGCGAGGTGTGCACACAAGTGGTTGGAAGGTGGCTCACAAAACGAAGAGTGGACGTGTTATCCCGAGCCGCGTCACTATCAATAAGGCAGTATGCGACAGGCGTCAGGTGTAGTGCTGCAAAGACATTACACAGTCGTGCAATAACATTGGATATGAGTTGCGAATCGCGGATGGAGCAATATCCGCACAAGGAAAAGAGCGGCAAGCATTATGAAGCACACCGCGATGGAATATCATCAGACAACACCTTAATTACTGTCACGAAATAAGAGGTCCGCAGCGCTTAAATGATGGTTGAGGAATTGACGAAGCGGCGGGCCACAGATACCGTACGTAACATAACGTCAAGTGCGGTAAGAAACGCGTGCGACTGATAAGCATCCAGAAAGGGATTTAAAACGAATGCCAGTGATGTCAAAACAATCCCCAGTACTGATGCGGACAGCAACTTATTAAAGCAATGTCGGAACATGACGTTAAGTGAGTTAAGAAACTCATGCGACTGAAAAGCATCCAAAAGGAAATTTAAAAGGAATGCCAGTGGTGTAAGAACCATTGACAGTACTGAAGCGGAAAGCAACTTGAAGCTATGTCGGCGGGAACATGAAATATTACGATCAATCGCAACATGAACGATGAGTTCAGCCGCGCGCCAAAGCCGCACCGTTATAATATGAAATAAGCAATAATGTGATGGACGTGTTGTTAGGTTAAGAACGGAGAAAACTGTGGGCCATACAGGTGTACTGCCTTGCAGTCGAGCGATGTGTGTCAACTCGGCAGGAAGCTGGCCTGTAAAAAGGCAGCAGTCTGTACGCATACCAATAGCTTTCGGGAGGTAAATAGTACGGTCATTATTAGAGAGCTGCGCGGCTTCGTTCGCAAAACGGCGGCGCAACGAAAGTGGAAAGCGAGGAGCGATTTGAACCCGTTCACCGACCTCAGCAGCAAAGGACACAGCAGCAACGTGGCGTCTCTGGCAGTGGTACGTACGTGACGAATGTTGAATGCGCTGAAGAATGGGCGCTGAAGAACGGAGAAAACTGCGGGCCATACAGGTGTACTGCCTTGCAGTCGAGCGATGTGTGGCAAATCGGCAGGAAGCTGACCTGTAAAAAGGCAGCAGTCTGTACGCATACCAATAGCTTTCGGGAGGTAAATAGTACGGTCATTAATAGAGAGCTGCGCGGCTTCGTTCACAAAACGGCGGCGCAACGAAAGTGGAAAGCGAGGAGCGATTTGAACCTGTTCACCGACCTCAGCAGCAAAGGACACAGCACCAACGTGGCGTCTCTGGCAGTGGTAAGTACGTGACGAATGTTGAATGCGCTGAAGAATGGGCAGGACAACGTGGTCGTCAAAACTAGCAAACGCGTTCGTGAACGCGTTCGTGAACGTAGCGTTGCACTGTCTGCTCGCAAGCGGAATGGAATACTACTCAGCGGAATCGTCATAATAATGAATCATCGCAATAGCAATGAATGTCATCATCACGCAGCATAACTAGGCAGAAGCATATTTTGCAGCGAAAGGAAGCGAGCGGTGCCCGCGAGCATTGTTGTTGTAATGCTTTGTGGTGCTGCTGGCAAGCGCACGGAAATAGATGATAACGTTGCGGATAATGGAGCGGATGATGGTTTGCGTTCCGGAATGGTCTACTACGTACGAGGAATAGTAGCTCGTCAATTTTGTGTAGCGAACCTATAAGAGGCTTTCGGGAGGTAAATAGTACGGTCATTAATAGAGAGCTGCGCGGCTTCGTTCACAAAACGGCGGCGCAACGAAAGTGGAAAGCGAGGAGCGATTTGAACCTGTTCACCGACCTCAGCAGCAAAGGACACAGCACCAACGTGGCGTCTCTGGCAGTGGTAAGTACGTGACGAATGTTGAATGCGCTGAAGAATGGGCAGGACAACGTGGTCGTCAAAACTAGCAAACGCGTTCGTGAACACGTTCGTGAACGTAGCGTTGCACTGTCTGCTCGCAAGCGGAATGGAATACTACTCAGCGGAATCGTCATAATAATGAATCATCGCAATAGCAATGAATGTCATCATCACGCAGCATAACTAGGCAGAAGCATATTTTGCAGCGAAAGGAAGCGAGCGGTGCCCGCGAGCATTGTTGTTGTAATGCTTTGTGGTGCTGCTGGCAAGCGCACGGAAATAGATGATAACGTTGCGGATAATGGAGCGGATGATGGTTTGCGTTCCGGAATGGTCTACTACGTACGAGGAATAGTAGCTCGTCAATTTTGTGTAGCGAACCTATAAGAGGCGGGGGCAATAATAATAATAATAATAATAACAATACTAATAATAATAACAGCCCCCGCCCCATTAGAAAGACTATCCAGGGATGAAGAGGGGTTCCGCGGGGGGGCTATGCCCCCCGCACCCCCCCTTAATGGACATGGGGGAACCCCCCCTGTCGACCCCCCTGACATGACGAGTCATTGCTGTGATGGATAGAGAAGAGGCACATGGCAGACATGAAAGGAAAGCAGACATGAGAACTCACATAGCAGCTGAAGGAAGGATGTGCATGATTATGAGACTCTGCAAGCAGGTATAGTACACATGCATGAGAATGCACTTGCATGAGGCAGGTACAGTATCATGGCAGCTTGCAATTCATCGTTGTGGTGGCCCATCATGACGATGGGAAGCAAGCTGCCATGATAATGTAGGATTGTGGGTTTGAACAGGCCGTTTATTGGAAGAGTGGAAGAGTGTTGGAGTGAGGCGTGCAAGCGGTTGGCAAGTGGATGACGAAACGAAGAGTGGACGTGTTATCCCGAGCCGCGACGCTAAAAGTAAGGAAGTATGCTAAAGGGTTCCTACGTAGTGCTGTAAAGACATTTCACAGTGGTGCGGACATTAACGTCCGCGAATCGCGGAGCCCGATCCGCACAAGGAAAAGAGCGGCAAGCCTACCTTATCAAGCACACCGCACTGAAACATCATCTAACAACACCGTAATTGCTGTCACGTAAAAAAAGGTGCGCAGCGCCTGAAAATGACGGTTGAAGGATGTCACGAAGAGGCCGGCAGGTGATGACGTTAAGAGAGGTCAGAAACGCATGCGACTGAAAAGCGTAAAGAAGGAAATTGAAAAGGAATGCTAGTGGTGTTAAAACAAATCACAGGACTGATGCGGAGAGCAACTTAAAGCAATGTCGGAACATGAACGAAATACGATTGATCGCAACATGAACGCGCAGTTCAGCCCGGGCCGCACCGTTATATTGTTAGATAAGGAACAATGCAATAAATGCTTTGCTCGTTAAAGAAGGGGGAAGCAACTGACCATAATGGTGTACTGCCTTGCAGTCGAGCGATGTGTGGCAAGTCGGGACGAAGCTGCTTATGATGCACACCGCGATGAAATTTTATCTCAAAACACCGTAATTGTTGTCACGTAACAAGAGGTGCGCAGCGCTGCAGAACGACGGTTGAAGAATGTGATGACGAGCAAAGCGGGCTTACCATGACGTTAAGGCAGTTCCGAAACGCATGCAACTGAGAAGCATCCAGAAGGGAATTTAAAATCAATCGCAGTGGTGTAAAAACAATTTACAGAAGTGACGCGGACAGCAAGTTCAGAACATGAAAGACGATGAATCGCAACATGAACGCACAGTTCAGCCAGAGCCGCGCCGTTATAAGATTAGATAGGCAAAAATGCGAGGAACGTTTTGTTAACTTCAGAATGGAGGAAACGGCGGGTCATACAGGTGTACTGCCTTGCAGTCGAGCGATGTGATGAGGCAACTCGTGAGGAAGCTGGAGTCTAATATGGCTGCAGCCTGTAGGCTTACCATTAGCTTTCGGGAACGAAATTAATACGTTCATCATTAATAGAGAGCTAGGTGCGCGGCGGGCTTGACAAAACGACGGCCGAACCAAAGAGAGCTGCGACGAGTGATTTCATTCCCTCGTTCACCGACCTCACGACAAACGACACAGCACCAAACGTGCTGCGCGAAACGTGACGTCATTTTCTTGGCAGTGGGAAGTGAGCAACGATGAATGCGCCGAAGAATGGGCAGGACAACGTCATGCAAACGCGCAGCCAATGAATCTGCGTAATCAGCGGAATAGCCATGAAGGTCATCAGCATCAGCACTAGGCAGAAGCATATATTAATTTTGCAGCGAACAGGGATCAGAGAGCGAGCGGTGCTCGCGAGAGTATCGCAAAGGAATCTACGAAAATCGCGACAGTATCGGAAGCAGGTATCGGAAGCAGAGGTATGTATCTACGAATGGGAATCCATTCGGCGGCGCATGGTTTCGGGGCGCGTGCAGTACAGAGATTGCTCGTCCAGATTGTAGCGAGTATATAAGAGGCGGGGGCAATAATAATAACAATACTAATAATAATAACAGCCCCCGCCCCATTAGAAAGACTATCCAGGGATGGAGAAGGGGTTTCGCGGGGGGCTATGCCCCCCCGCACCCCCCCTTAATGGACATGGGGGGAACCCCCCCTGTCGACCCCCCCTGGCATGACGAGTCAGTGCTGTGATGGATAGAGAAGAGCCACATGGCAGACATGAAAGGAAAGCAGACATGGGAACCCACATAGCAGCTGAAGGAAGGATGTGCATGATTGTGAGACTCTGCAAGAAGGTATAGTACACATGCATGAGAATGCACTTGCATGAGGCAGGTACAGTATCATGGCAGCTTGCAATTCATCGTTGTGGTGGCCCATCATGACGATGGGAAGCAAGCTGCCATGATAATGTAGGATTGTGGGTTTGAACAGGCCGTTTATTGGAAGAGTGGAAGAGTGTTGGAGCGAGGTGTGCAAGCGGTTGGAAAGTGGATGACGAAAAACGAAGAGTGGACGTGTTATCCCGAGCCGCGACGCGAAAAGTAAGTAAGTATGCTAAAGGGTTGCTACGTAGTGCTGCACAGACATTTCACAGTGGTGCGGACATTAACGACGGAAAGTGAGTTGCGAATCGCGGAGCCCGATCCGCACAAGGAAAAGAGCGGCAAGCCTACCTTATCAAGCACACCGCACTGAAACATCATCTAACAACACCGTAATTGCTGTCACGTAAGAAGAGGTGCGCAGCGCCTGAAAATGACGGTTGAAGGATGTGACGAAGAGGCCGACAGGTGATGACGTTAAGAGAGGTAAGAAACGCATGCGACTGAAAAGCGTAAAGACGGAAATTGAAAAGGAATGCTAGTTGTGTTAAAACAAATCACAGTACTGATGCGGAGAGCAACTTAAAGCAATGTCGGAACATGAACGAAATACGATGAATCGCAACATGAACGCGCAGTTCAGCCCGGGCCGCGCCGTTATATTGTTAGATAAGGAATAATGCAATAAATGCTTTGCTCGTTAAAGGAGGGGGAAGCAACTGACCATAATGGTGTACTGCCTTGCAGTCGAGCGATGTGTGGCAAGTCGGCAGGAAGTTGCTTATGATGCACACCGCGATGAAATTTTATCTCAAAACACCGTAATTGTTGTCACGTAACAAGAGGTGCGCAGCGCTGCAGAACGACGGTTGAAGAATGTGATGACGAGCAAAGCGGGCTTACCATGACGTCAAGGCAGTTCCGAAAGGCATGCAACTGAGAAGCATCCAGAAGGGAATTTAAAATCAATCGCAGTGGTGTAAAAACAATGTACAGAAGTGACGCGGACAGCAAGTTCAGAACATGAAAGACGATGAATTGCAACATGAACGCATAGTTCAGCCAGAGCCGCGCCGTTATAATATTAGATACGCAAAAATGCGAGGAACGTTTTGTTAAGTTCAGGATGGAGGAAACGGCGGGTCATACAGGTGTACTGCCTTGCGGTCGAGCGATGTGAGGCAAGTCGTGAGGAAGCTGGAATGTAATATGGCTGCAGCCTGTAGGCTTACCATTAGCTTTCGGGAACGAAATTAATACGTTCATCATTAATACAGAGGTAGGTGCGCGGCTTGACAAAACGACGGCCGAACCAAAGTGAGCTGCGACGAACGATTTCAATCCCTCGTTCACCGACCTCAGCAAACGAAGAATGGACAGGACAGTCTCAGGTCATCAGCAGTACTCGCAAACGCGCGGTGGCGAATGAATCAGCGGAATAGCCATGAATGCCATAATAATCATCAGCACTAGGCAGAAGCATACTCATATTTCAGCAACCAAGGAACAGGAAGCGAGCGGTGCGAGCGAGAGTAGTATCGGAAAGGACTATAGCAGAACTACTGGTATCGTAATAAGGAGAGGTATCGGAAGCAGGAATCTACGAATCGCGACGGTTGGAATGTAGCGAAGCTGCTTTCCTAAACAGGTCTCGGAAGAGGTTTCGGGGCGCGTGCAGTACACAGAGATGTGTGTCGTACGAGCGAGATGAAGATTTTGTAGCGAGTATATAAGAGGCGGGGGCAATAATAACAATACTAATAATAATAACAGCCCCCGCCCCATTAGAAAGACTATCCAGGGATGAAGAGGGGTTCCGCGGGGGGCTATGCCCCCCCGCACCCCCCCTTAATGGACATGGGGGAACCCCCCTGTCGACCCCCCCTGGCATGACGAGTCATTGCTGTGATGGATAGAGAAGAGGCACATGGCAGACATGAAAGGAAAGCAGACATGAGAACTCACATAGCAGCTGAAGGAAGGATGTGCATGATTATGAGACTCTGCAAGCAGGTATAGTACACATGCATGAGAATGCACTTGCATGAGGCAGGTACAGTATCATGGCAGCTTGCAATTCATCGTTGTGGTGGCCCATCATGACGATGGGAAGCAAGCTGCCATGATAATGTAGGATTGTGGGTTTGAACAGGCCGTTTATTGGAAGAGTGGAAGAGTGTTGGAGTGAGGCGTGCAGGCGGTTGGCAAGTGGATGACGAAACGAAGAGTGGACGTGTTATCCCGAGCCGCGACGCTAAAAGTAAGGAAGTATGCTAAAGGGTTCCTACGTAGTGCTGTAAAGACATTTCACAGTGGTGCGGACATTAACGTCCGCGAATCGCGGAGCCCGATCCGCACAAGGAAAAGAGCGGCAAGCCTACCTTATCACAAGCACACTGCACTGAAACATCATCTAACAACACCGTAATTGCTGTCACGTAAAAAGAGGTGCGCAGCGCCTGAAAATGACGGTTGAAGGATGTCACGAAGAGGCCGGCAGGTGATGACGTTAAGAGAGGTCAGAAACGCATGCGACTGAAAAGCGTAAAGAAGGAAATTGAAAAGGAATGCCAGTGGTGTTAAAACAAATCACAGGACTGATGCGGAGAGCAACTTAAAGCAATGTCGGAACATGAACGAAATACGATTGATCGCAACATGAACGCGCAGTTCAGCCCGGGCCGCACCGTTATATTGTTAGATAAGGAACAATGCAATGAATGCTTTGCTCGTTAAAGAAGGGGGAAGCAACTGACCATAATGGTGTACTGCCTTGCAGTCGAGCGATGTGTGGCAAGTCGGGACGAAGCTGCTTATGATGCACACCGCGATGAAATTTTATCTCAAAACACCGTACCATTGTTGTCACGTAACAAGAGGTGCGCAGCGCTGCAGAACGACGGTTGAAGAATGTGATGACGAGCAAAGCGGGCTTACCATGACGTTAAGGCAGTTCCGAAACGCATGCAACTGAGAAGCATCCAGAAGGGAATTTAAAATCAATCGCAGTGGTGTAACAACAATTTACAGAAGTGACGCGGACAGCAAGTTCAGAACATGAAAGACGATGAATCGCAACATGAACGCACAGTTGAGCCAGAACCGCGCCGTTATAAGATTAGATAGGCAAAAATGCGAGGAACGTTTTGTTAACTTCAGAATGGAGGAAACGGCGGGTCATGCAGGTGTACTGCCTTGCAGTCGAGCGATGTGAGGCAAGTCGTGAGGAAGCTGGAATCTAATATGGCTGCAGCCTGTAGGCTTACCATTAGCTTTCGGGAACGAAATTAATACGTTCATCATTAATAGAGAGCTAGGTGCGCGGCGGGCTTGACAAGACGACGGCCGAACCAAAGAGAGCTGCGACGAGCGATGTCATTCCCGGGCGGGGGCAATAATAACAATACTAATAATAATAACAGCCCCCGCCCCATTAGACAGACTATCCAGGGATGGAGAAGGGGTTTCACGGGGGGCTATGCCCCCCGCACCCCCCTTAATGGACATGGGGGGAACCCCCCCTGTCGACCCCCCCTGGCATGACGAGTCAGTGCTGTGATGGATAGAGAAGAGGCACATGTCAGACATGAAAGGAAAGCAGACATGAGAACCCACATAGCAGCTGAAGGAAGGATGTGCATGATTCTGAGACTCTGCAAGCAGGTATAGTACACATGCATGAGAATGCACTTGCATGAGGCAGGTACAGTATCATGGCAGCTTGCAATTCATCGTTGTGGTGCCCCATCATGACGATGGGAAGCAAGCTGCCATGATCATGTAGGATTGTGGGTTTGAACAGGCCGTTTATTGGAAGAGTGGAAGAGTGTTGGAGCGAGGCGTGCAAGCGGTTGGGAAGTGGATGACGAAACGAAGAGTGGACGTGTTATCCCGAGCCGCGACGCTAAAAGTAAGTAAGTATGCTAAAGGGTTCCTACGTAGTGCTGCACAGACATTTCACAGTGGTGCGGACATTAACGTCGGAAAGTGAGTTGCGAATCGCGGAGCCCGATCCGCACAAGGAAAAGAGCGGCAAGCCTACCTTATGAAGCACACCGCACTGAAACATCATCTAACAACACCGTAACTGCTGTCACGTAAAAAGAGGTGCGCAGCGCCTGAAAATGACGGTTGAAGGATGTCACGAAGAGGCCGACAGGTGATGACGTTAAGAGAGGTAAGAAACGCATGCGACTGAAAAGCGTAAAGACGTAAATTGAAAAGGAATGCTAGTTGTGTTAAAACAAATCACAGTACTGATGCGGAGAGCAACTTAAAGCAATGTCGGAACATGAACGAAATACGATGAATCGCGACATGAACGCGCAGTTCAGCCCGGGCCGCGCCGTTATATTGTTAGATAAGGAATAATGCAATAAATGCTTTGCTCGTTAAAGAAGGGGGAAGCAACTGACCATAATGGTGTACTGCCTTGCAGTCGAGCGACGTGTGGCAAGTCGGGAGGAAGCTGCTTATGATGCACGCCGCGATGAAATTTTATCTCAAAACACCGTAATTGTTGTCACGTAACAAGAGGTGCGCAGCGCTGCAGAACGACGGTTGAAGAATGTGATGACGAGCAAAGCGGGCTTACCATGATGTCAAGGCAGTTCCGAAAGGCATGCAACTGAGAAGCATCCAGAAGGGAATTTAAAATCAATCGCAGTGGTGTAAAAACAATTTACAGAAGTGACGCGGACAGCAAGTTCAGATCATGAAAGACGATGAATCGCAACATGAACGCACAGTTCAGCCAGAGCCGCGCCGTTATAATATTAGATACGCAAAAATGCGAGGAACGTTTTGTTAACTTCAGGATGGAGGAAACGGCGGGTCATACAGGTGTACTGCCTTGCAGTCGAGCGATGTGAGGCAAGTAGTGAGGAAGCTGGAATGTAATATGGCTGCAGCCTGTAGGCTTACCATTAGCTTTCGGGAACGAAATTAATACGTTCATCATTAATACAGAGCTAGGTGCGCGGCTTGACAAAACGACGGCCGAACCAAAGTGAGCTGCGACGAACGATTTCAATCCCTCGTTCACCGACCTCAGCAAACGAAGAATGGACAGGACAGTCTCAGGTCATCAGCAGTACTCGCAAACGCGCGGCGGCGAATGAATCAGTGGAATAGCCATGAATGCCATAATAATCATCAGCACTAGGCAGAAGCATACTCATATTTCAGCAACCAAGGAACAGGAAGCGAGAGCGGTGCTCGCGAGAGTAGTATCGGAAAGGACTATAGCAGAACTACTGGTATCGTAATAAATAAAGAGGTGTCGGAAGCAGGAATCTACGAATCGCGACGGTTGGAATGTAGCGAAGCTGCTTTCCTAAACAGGTCTCGGAAGAGGTTTCGGGGCGCGTGCAGTACACAGAGATGTGTGTCGTACGAGCGAGATGAAGATTTTGTAGCGAGTATATAAGAGGCGGGGGCAATAATACTAACAATACTAATAATAATAACAGCCCCCGCCCCATTAGAAAGACTATCCAGGGATGAAGAGGGGTTCCGCGGGGGGCTATGCCCCCCGCACCCCCCCTTAATGGACATGGGGGGAACCCCCCTGTCGACCCCCCCTGGCATGACGAGTCATTGCTGTGATGGATAGAGAAGAGGCACATGGCAGACATGAAAGGAAAGCAGACATGAGAACTCACATAGCAGCTGAAGGAAGGATGTGCATGATTATGAGAGTCTGCAAGCAGGTATAGTACACATGCATGAGAATGCACTTGCATGAGGCAGGTACAGTATCATGGCAGCTTGCAATTCATCGTTGTGGTGGCCCATCATGACGATGGGAAGCAAGCTGCCATGATAATGGAGGATTGTGGGTTTGAACAGGCCGTTTATTGGAAGAGTGGAAGAGTGTTGGAGTGAGGCGTGCAAGCGCTTGGCAAGTGGATGACGAAACGAAGAGTGGACGTGTTATCCCGAGCCGCGACGCTAAAAGTAAGGAAGTATGCTAAAGGGTTCCTACGTAGTGCTGTAAAGACATTTCACAGTGGTGCGGACATTAACGTCCGCGAATCGTGGAGCCCGATCCGCACAAGGAAAAGAGCGGCAAGCCTACCTTATCAAGCACACCGCACTGAAACATCATCTAACAACACCGTAATTGCTGTCACGTAAAAAGAGGTGCGCAGCGCCTGAAAATGACGGTTGAAGGATGTCACGAAGAGGCCGGCAGGTGATGACGTTAAGAGAGGTCAGAAACGCATGCGACTGAAAAGCGTAAAGAAGGAAATTGAAAAGGAATGCTAGTGGTGTTAAAACAAATCACAGGACTGATGCGGAGAGCAACTTAAAGCAATGTCGGAAGATGAACGAAATACGATGAATCGCAACATGAACGCGCAGTTCAGCCCGGGCCGCACCGTTATATTGTTAGATAAGGAATAATGCAATAAATGCTTTGCTCGTTAAAGAAGGGGGAAGCAACTGACAATAATGGTGTACTGCCTTGCAGTCGAGCGATGTGTGGCAAGTCGAGACGAAGCTGCTTATGATGCACACCGCGATGAAATTTTATCTCAAAACACCGTAACATTGTTGTCACGTAACAAGAGGTGCGCAGCGCTGCAGAACGACGGTTGAAGAATGTGATGACGAGCAAAGCGGGCTTACCATGACGTTAAGGCAGTTCCGAAACGCATGCAACTGAGAAGCATCCAGAAGGGAATTTAAAATCAATCGCAGTGGTGTAAAAACCATTTACAGAAGTGACGCGGACAGCAAGTTCAGAACATGAAAGACGATGAATCGCAACATGAACGCACAGTTCAGCCAGAGCCGCGCCGTTATAAGATTAGATAGGCACAATTGCGAGGAACGTCTTGTTAACTTCAGAATGGAGGAAATGGCGGGTCATACAGGTGTACTGCCGTGCAGTCGAGCGATGTGATGAGGCAACTCGTGAGGAAGCTGGAATCTAATATGGCTGCAGCCTGTAGGCTTACCATTAGCTTTCGGGAACGAAATTAATACGTTCATCATTAATAGAGAGCTAGGTGCGCGGCGGGCTTGACAAAACGACGGCCGAACCAAAGAGAGCTGCGACGAGTGATTTCATTCCCTCGTTCACCGACCTCACGACAAACGACACAGCACCAAACGTGCTGCGCGAAACGTGACGTCATTTTCTTGGCAGTGGGAAGTGAGCAACGATGAATGCGCCGAAGAATGGGCAGGACAACGTCATGCAAACGTAAATGCGCAGCCAATGAATCTGCGTAATCAGCGGAATAGCCATGAAGGTCATCAGCATCAGCACTAGGCAGAAGCATATATTAATTTTGCAGCGAACAGGGATCAGAGAGCGAGCGGTGCTCGCGAGAGTATCGCAAAGGAATCTACGAAAATCGCAACAGTATCGGAAGCAGGTATCGGAAGCAGGTATGTATCTACGAATGGGAATCCATTCGGCGGCGCATGGTTTCGGGGCGCGTGCAGTACAGAGATTGCTCGTCCAGATTGTAGCGAGTATATAAGAGGCGGGGGCAATAATAACAATACTAATAATAATAACAGCCCCCGCCCCATTAGAAATACTATCCAGGGATGGAGAAGGGGTTTCGCGGGGGGCTATGCCCCCCGCCCCCCCTTAATGGACATGGGGGGAACCCCCCCTGTCGACCCCCCTGGCATGACGAGTCAGTGCTGTGATGGATAGAGAAGAGGCACATGGCAGACATGAAATGAAAGCAGACATGAGAACCCACATAGCAGCTGACGGAAGGATGTGCATGATTATGAGACTGTGCAAGCAGGTATAGTACACATGCATGACAATGCACTTGCATGAGGCAGGTACAGTATCATGGCAGCTTGCAATTCATCGTTGTGGTGGCCCATCACGACGATGGGAAGCAAGCTGCCATGATAATGTAGGATTGTGGGTTTGAACAGGCCGTTTATTGGAAGAGTGGAAGAGTGTTGGAGTGAGGCGTGCAAGCGCTTGGCAAGTGGATGACGAAACGAAGAGTGGACGTGTTATCCCGAGCCGCGACGCTAAAAGTAAGGAAGTATGCTAAAGGGTTCCTACGTAGTGCTGTAAAGACATTTCACAGTGGTGCGGACATTAACGTCCGCGAATCGTGGAGCCCGATCCGCACAAGGAAAAGAGCGGCAAGCCTACCTTATCAAGCACACCGCACTGAAACATGATCTAACAACACCGTAATTGCTGTCACGTAAAAAGAGGTGCGCAGCGCCTGAAAATGACGGTTGAAGGATGTCACGAAGAGGCCGGCAGGTGATGACGTTAAGAGAGGTCAGAAACGCATGCGACTGAAAAGCGTAAAGAAGGAAATTGAAAAGGAATGCTAGTGGTGTCCAAACAAATCACAGGACTGATGCGGAGAGCAACTTAAAGCAATGTCGGAACATGAACGAAATACGATTGATCGCAACATGAACGCGCAGTTCAGCCCGGGCCGCACCGTTATATTGTTAGATAAGGAACAATGCAATAAATGCTTTGCTCGTTAAAGAAGGGGGAAGCAACTGACCATAATGGTGTACTGCCTTGCAGTCGAGCGATGTGTGGCAAGTCGGGACGAAGCTGCTTATGATGCACACCGCGATGAAATTTTATCTCAAAACACCGTAACATTGTTGTCACGTAACAAGAGGTGCGCAGCGCTGCAGAACGACGGTTGAAGAATGTGATGACGAGCAAAGCGGGCTTACCATGACGAGAAGGCAGTTCCAAAACGCATGCAACTGAAAAGCATCCAGAAGGGAATTTAAAATCAATCGCAGTGGTGTAAAAACAATTTACAGAAGTGACGCGGACAGCAAGTTCAGAACATGAAAGATGATGAATCGCAACATGAACGCACAGTTCAGCCAGAACCGCGCCGTTATAAGATTAGATAGGCACAAATGCGAGGCACGTTTTGTTAACTTCAGAATGGAGGAAACGGCGGGTCATACAGGTGTACTGCCTTGCAGTCGAGCGATGTGAGGCAAGTCGTGAGGAAGCTGGAATGTATTATGGCTGCAGCCTGTAGGCTTACCATTAGCTTTCGGGAACGAAATTAATACGTTCATCATTAATAGAGAGCTAGGTGCGCGGCGGGCTTGACAAGACGACGGCCGAACCAAAGAGAGCTGCGACGAGCGATTTCAATCCCTCGTTCACCGACCTCACGACAAACGACACAGCACCAAACGTGCTGCGCGAAACGTGACGTCATTTTCTTGGCAGTGGGAAGTGAGGAACGATGAATGCGCCGAAGAATGGGCAGGACAACGTCATGCAAACGTAAATGCGCAGCCAATGAATCTGCGTAATCAGCGGAATAGCCATGAAGGTCATCAGCATCAGCACTAGGCAGAAGCATATATTAATTTTGCAGCGAACAGGGATCAGAGAGCGAGCGGTGCTCGCGAGAGTATCGCAAAGGAATCTACGAAAATCGCGACAGTATCGGAAGCAGGTATCGGAAGCAGAGGTATGTATCTACGAATGGGAATCCATTCGGCGGCGCATGGTTTCGGGGCGCGTGCAGTACCGAGATTGCTCGTCCAGATTGTAGCGAGTATATAAGAGGCGGGGGCAATAATAATAATAATAATAATAATAATAATAATAATAATAATAATAATAATAATAATAATAATAATAATAATAATAATAATAATAATAATAATAATAATAATAATAATAATAATAATAATAATAATAATAATAATAATAATAATAATAATAATAATAATAATAATAATAATAATAATAATAATAATAATAATAATAATAATAATAATAATAATAATAATAATAATAATAATAATAATAATAATAATAATAATAATAATAATAATAATAATAATAATAATAATAATAATAATAATAATAATAATAATAATAATAATAATAATAATAATAATAATAATAATAATAATAATAATAATAATAATAATAATAATAATAATAATAATAATAATAATAATAATAATAATAATAATAATAATAATAATAATAATAATAATAATAATAATAATAATAATAATAATAATACGCCCAGTCATGGACTGTGGCATGTGTTAAGGGGGCAGGAGTGATGAGGCTACGGGTTTCCCCTTGCCTATACACTACCCGCCACCGCTAATGTGAAATCACGGTGTGCATTGTGTGCTAAGTTCCTGCTGGGTTGTCTCCTACAGGTTGTCCACTTTCCATCTTGCGTCGGAGTGTAACGATGCCGTTCAGCATGTGTACGGCATGGTCGTGCAGGTCGTTCAAGCACGTCCTTGCTGCGTGGCTGCAGGCCCCAAGCTCAACCAGGAGTGGGGATAGGTCTTTTCGTATGGTTCCCCCGAAACCCAGACTGATGGCTTCCTCTTTCATATAGAGCACCTTCCATCCCGCTTTTGCAAGCTCTTTGGTCAGAGTCTCGTGCTGCTGCGCTTTATCGTGTTGTTTCGCAGTGTGGTTGGTGTCTGAGGTGTAGCCAATTTCTAGATAGAATGTGTACGGTGTGGTCCTCGCGATCCCAGGGGCCTGTGTATCCATCCCGGTTTACTCGCCTCCAGGAGTGGTATCGTTGGTATGAACATTATGTCTGGTCTGAGTTTTAGGCGGAGGTCGGTGGGTGTATTTGGCAGCACCCACTCCGGTATGCGGGTGCTCGCGGCGTAGTCAGGGAGCTGCTGCGCCTGACAGGCATCCATGATCATGAAGCAGCCACCCGAGCGTCCAGTGGCGAGCAGTCTGGCGATCTGCCGGACTGCGACATTGTGTCGTTTGATGTAGAGGGCTGTCATGTCCGGGTGCTTACAGCCACCCAGGATATGTCCTCCGGAGTCGGGACCCCGGCACAATGGGCAGGGTGCGGTCTCCACCGTGTGTGGTGGGGCTGCGAATTGTACACGCGATCGTTTAGTGCCTACCAGGGGACGTCGGAAGCGCTGCGCCAGTTTGTTGTTCCACAGTTGTCCGTACCAGTAGTCCATACACCGCTTGAGTTTCTTGTGCCTTCCCGCGCGCCGGTTGAGGGTGCGCGCGCTTGTACGGATGTCTAGGTGCGGGAGCGTGGCTGACATGAAGGATGTGTACAGTGTTTGTTTGGTGTAGCCAAGGTGCACCTCTGGTTTTATTAGCGATGTCACCCCTCGGTTAAGGTCGTTGGCGTAGTGGCCGGCGGTGCGTTCCGGCCCGCTGACATTTCGCACCCACCAATAGTGCGCTCTGGGGTCGTTGTCGGACGTTTCTGTTTGCCACGTGGCGTCGTCGGGCGCGTCCCGGCGCGCAGCCTTAACTGCCGCTCTATCAGCCGCGTCGTTGTATTTGATTCCTGTGTGGGATTTAACCTTAAGAAGATGTGTCTTGAGTTTCTTTTCAGCTCGTTCTTTCAGAATCCGTACAATGTTCGTTAGCAGGTCTTTGTGTTTACTGAGCACGAGTTTCGTAGGTTGATTTATCATTTTCTTTATTAGAAACAATGACGCGGCTGAGTCAGTCCAGATTGTAATGGGTGCGTTGTTGAGGCCCTCCTCGTCGTTTCTCATTGTAAGACCTTGGTGGATAGCACTGAGCTCGCATCGTGTAATGGTTTGGCATCCCGTCGTTCCTGCATTGACGTCTATGTAGAGCGTTTTGCCTGTGAGGGCATCGATCGCGGCCGCCCCAAGGACTTGCGCTTCGGCTTCATCAACCTGGACCTTTTGGACAGACCCATCAGTGTAGATGCCGTATTCAGCGTCGTGGCGCAGAGCTATTTTTGCTGGGAACATCAGGTGGGCGCTGCATCGTTCGTCGTCGGTCAGGTTGTCACATCTCCGGGAGCTCAGGTTAGGTGCACATCCGGTTTCGTACTTCTCTGTTAACCTACGTATGTGTTTGCGCACCCATTGGGGTAGTCGCAGGTCCGTCTCCGGGGTCTCGTTCGTTGCTGTGCGTTCCTGGGGCGGCTTCGTTATGGAGTCGATTGCTTGGCGAAGTGGTTCCACGACGCTGCCTCCAGTCTTGTTGGCCACAAGGATCAGGTCGAGGCCGTTGGGGTAAGAGGGGACGTCTTCCCAGATTGCGTCGTTGCTTAGGTTGCTGTCACTCCTGTCGGTCGAGATTGTCCCGACGTGAGTGACCAGGTCGTGTCGTAGGTACCGGGTGTAGGGTGCCGTTTTAGATGCAGGGAACACGAGCAGCGTGGCCGTGGGGTCCGTGTGGTTGCGCTGTTCGTCAGCCCATCCCAGGGCCCATCGCATGGCATGATGTCCCTCTTCGGGGGTCGGTTCCGGGTGAGCGACCGAGGCACCCCTGAATGGCTGTTGGTATGCGTCGTGGCTTGCTCCGAAAAGCTTGTCCTCGGGGAATCTTGCATGGTATACTCTTGTGCACTTGGCGACGTTCAAGGGCGAGGCGAAGCGCTCCGTGTCCGCACCTATGGCCTGCATGAGTCGTTCCATAAGATATTCGCTTAGACGTTTCTCGTGCGCTTTTCTAACGGTATTCGTTTTGCTCCCGCCCCTGTCCCTGTATCGTAGCAGCAATCGGGCTACGTCCTCGGGGAATCCTCCGGGGGCGGCAAGCTTCGCATGTTCTTCCGGGTGGGCAGATTTGGCCGCCGTGTATCTGAGCCACATGTCGCACAGTCGTGTTGCTGGGAGCATTCCTAGGCATTTTCCCCTCAGGTCATAGACGTATGCGCGTTTCGCGGTTTGTAGGTCTGCGGGTTCCCGGTCTCGGGGATCACTAAATATCGGGTGCGCCGCGCCCGGCGCGCAGTTGTGCTTGCCTATTTGGATTGTGTATTTGCCAGTCGGGTGTATGTCCATCTCCGGGTTCCGTGCTTCGGTGTCGATCTCCATGTACCTCCGGAGGGTCCGCTGTCCTCGGGAGGTCTGGTGGCACTCTTCTTCCCATCGCCCCTGCCTCTGTTCGTCTGTTAAGTGTTGATCTTGCGCCTGATGATTCACTCGCCCGGGCTCATGTTCGATGTCGTGTTCTCGTCTATGGTTGTATTCTGATAGCAGGGTGTCCCATGTGTCTTGCGACGCGAGCCTGGTTTCCTTCTCTTCCGTTGGTTCCCATTCAACATCTAGCATGCCACCTTCCCCATCATCTCCTGTGGTGTATGGCCGCAGGTCGCGCGGTGTGTACTTGTGGGCTTCGTAGAGCGGGAGCGCCCCCTTGGGTATAACAATCCTCTGCCAGGCGACCGTGTAGTAGGTACGGTGAATCGGTCGGCTATGTCTCCCGGTCCGTTTTTGCTTATTCGGGGGCGGGTCCGCGTCCACTCGCTTTCGTGTCTGGGCTATAATGCGGGCCACTCTGTCCTGCGTCCCAAACAGAGCCTGGGCAATCGCGAACCCATGTTCGGTTGGTACCCCCTCGGGCCAGTCTTGGTTGCCCATGAGCATATTGTAAAGTCGTTGCACGTCGGGCACCTTCTGGACGAGTCCCCGAAGGGTGGGGAGCCTCAGCAGGAGGGCGCAATGCTCGACGGTTAGGGGTCCCTGTTGTGGCACCCATCCGATTGGGTCTGTATCCGTGATCCCATTCACCGGCTTGCCCTTGTTTCTCCGCAGGTAGAGTTTTTGGAGCTCGTGCTTTCGGTTCTTTCCGTCCGGGTTCCGACTTCTTCCTGGGCGTGGTGGTCGAGCATTCCCTGTAAGCGGTGCGGGTGCAGGGGCTTCAGTGTCTTGCGCCCCGTGCCTCATGTGGTCCGGGTGGGTATTTTCTGGGTCGGGGCGCGCATTCTGGTCGGGGTTTTGCATCCCTGCAGGCCGCATGTACCGGGTAACACTCGTGGAACGGACCTATCTTCATAAGCCACTTCGTATCTTCATATCCTCTTCGTAGCATCTTCGTCGGTGGTTCATGCGCAGTTCATACGTCCGCAAAGCGCTTCATAATTCTTCTTCGGGCGTGCAGCGGCGCGTCCTGCGACGGGCTCGGGCGGCGGCGGGGCAGCGGCCGAAGCAGCCGACGGCGCTGCTCTCATCTTAGGCGGGCACGGCGGGCGTGCAGCGGCGCGTCCTGCGAGGGGCTCGGGCGGTGGCGGGGCAGCGGCGGAAGCAGCCGACGGCGCTGCTCTCATCTTAGGCGCGCGCGGCGGACGCGCAGCGGCGCGTCCTGCGACGGGCTCGGGCGGTGGCGGGGCAGCGGCCGAAGCAGCCGACGGCGCTGCTCTCATCTTAGGCGCGCGCGGCGGGCGTGCAGCGGCGCGTCCTGCGACGGGCTCGGGCGGCGGCGGGGCAGCGGCGGAAGCAGCCGACGGCGCTGCTCTCCTCTTAGGCGCGCGCGGCGGACGCGCAGTGGCGCGTCCTGCGAGGGGCTCGGGCGGTGGCGGGGCAGCGGCCGAAGCAGCCGACGGCGCTGCTCTCCTCTTAGGCGTGCGCGGCGGGCGTGCAGCGGCGCGTCCTGCGACGGGCTCGGGCGGTGGCGGTTTTTTTTTTCCAGCGTCTATAGACAGGAGCATCGTCTAATAGACGATGGGCCTCAATAGATGGACTATAGTCGATGCCGTCTATAGACACCGTCTATAGCTGGGATCGACTTTAGAAATCGACTATTGTCATCGTCTATAGCTGGCATCGACTATTGTGATCGACTATGGCCATCGTCTATAGCTGACATAATCTATTGCGATCGACTATGGCCATCGTCTATAGCTGGCATCATCTATTGCGATCGACTATCCCCATAAACTATAGATGCCATCGTCTATTATGATCGACTATGGCCATCGACTGTAGATGGACCGTCTATTGTGATCGACTATCCCCGAAGACTATAGATGAAATTTAAAGCGTGGACCTCAGCTGTCGGTTGTACACGGCACGGCTTATCATCAGCAGGTACAGCCCGTGCAAGTCTCATGCGCGCCCTGTCCATCCAGGCATACATGCGGCAGGGCCCTCAGCAGGGCCGGGGCAGTGCAATTGCGCCTGTTGCCGGGCCCGAACGGTGTGTCGGGGGCCTAGATTGTGGCCGCGACACCCTGAGCACGGGTTGCGCACGGCCCCTTGCTCAGGCTGCCGCGGGCGAGCCGGCCCGTTTTGGCGACGCGCCGCGACGCCGCCGGCGCCCCGCCGCGGCAGGCAGGTGCCGGGGCATGTGCAGGAGCGGTCGGGCAGGTCGGGCGGCGGCCCCGTGGCCGCGCCGGTCCTGAGCAAGGGCTGCGAACGCCAAGTGTGCCAGGTGTGTACGGCAGGGTCCCAGGGCTCCCGCGCCGGGGTCGCCTGGGCGCGGCTAGGGACTGCACGGCTGCGCAGGGGCGAGGGAGCTCAGTTGCGCCTGTTGCCGGGCCCAAGCGGCGCGTCGGGGGCCTAGATGTGTGTGTCCGGATCCTAAGTACGCTTAAGAATGTTAAGAAGGCTTGAGAATAATTCTAAAGAATGGCATGTTAAGAACGGTTAAGAACGGTTAAGAAGGGGAATTCTTAAAACGTACTATTAAAGTAAGTTCTTAGAATGTTCTACGGAGCTCGGCACCGCTATTTTGTATGGCTTAAGAACGCTTAAGAACGTTCTTTAACCGCTTCTCTTTTGGTAGGGGGAGCTGCGGAAATTGACATTTGACAGCTTGTCGTACCGGCAATTGTCCGATACGGCACGTCGGATAGTGTGCAAGGAAGGGTTGTTTTTTATCTGAGAACTAAGAATGAATATATCTCTTTAGTATAGCTAGTTGCTGATTCACCAGAATCGCTCGGACGCCAGCGGCACACAGCTGATTCATACGTTTGCTTGTTTTTTCAAGCCGCTTTCCTGAACCAGATAGAAATTCATGGCTAGGTTGTACATATTTTCTTCTTGGCTGTTTTACGACAGCGAAAGAGGCTATGAATGTCATTGTTGACTGCTGGCCGCGGCTAACACCGAAAGTCAACCTGCAATATCCTGCACTTTCCAACGCATTACACGTCGCATGATTAAACATTGGACAATAACAAGGTCTTTTGTGAACTCCTGTTGCAGATATCGTAACAATGTGGAGCTTCAGGCGCCATGCATGTCTGTGTTCGTTCTTTGTACGTAGCTGACTTGTGAGTAAACGGCTTAAATGCAGATTATGTATTTTTCAGACTTGCAAGCCTGTGGTCTGTTGTTCACGAGGAGCCAGATGCAGGTGAGTTGCCAGCAAGATAGGTAGGATGCTAGCCAGCTTATTAGCCAGCCAGCGCAGCATGTATGCCTGTGGGGAATGAAAATGTCAATCACGCAGCAATAGCCTTGCTTGCTTGATAGATGCATCCATGGTTGTTGAACTGCATGTGTGTGTACGTCTTGAGGTGATGACACCCTTCCTGACTTCCATACTCAGGCACAGCTACTGTGGAGCAATCAACTGAACACTCACAGCCGGTACAGGGGACGTACATGAGCTAGCTGCCTACGACTGGAGCCAGCTAGCGGCCCAGGACTTGAGCTCGCGGCCTATGACTGGAGCTAGCTAGCAGCCTAGGACTGGAGCTAGCGGACTGGCTGGAGCTAGCGGACTGGCTGGTGCTAGCGGACTTGCTGGAGCTAGCTGCCTAGGACTGGAGCTAGCGGCCTGCCTAAGACGACTGGAGCTAGTGGTCTAGGACTGGAGTAATTGGAGCAAGCGGCCTGCCTAGGGCTGGACTGCCGCTAACCTGCTGGTGGTGCCTGATTTTTTGAAAAGCATGGTAGTAAGAGAGAAGTGTTGCTTGGTGATTAATTGGGCCTGCTGCGGTTTCCTGGAGTGGCAATCCTTCTGTCTGTGCCCCTTCATTGGATTGAAGGCATGTATGCCAGGTTCTGGTTCAGTGTGCTGTACGGGCGGCGCACTGGTGGCTAACTCCCGCTGAGAGGGCTTTATCGGTTGGCGCTCAGGAACCGGGTGGTCCCCTGGAAGTGTGGGCCTGGGGACTGTTTCGGTGCACTTAGTGCACCTTGGCGGCACAGGTTCGTTTATGCAGTAGTGTGTGTATGGTGAGGAAGCCTCAGCTTTCGCCCATTGCTGTCACCTACGACCCGCGGGGTCCGCTGCATCTTTTGTACTAGGGTAATCCCAGATGTTGGGAGGAAGTAGCTGCCAGGCCAGTGGGACACTGTCCTGGCACGCAGGACTTGATACATGGCTGGGGCTAACACTACTTGCTTCATTATTAATGACTGTGTGGCTCCAGAGTACACTTAGGCCGGTATGTAATCATCATTGATGCCCATTCATCGTGCTGTCTATGCCGAGCCGTGTGAGACTTAGGCAATGGACTATAGACCATCTACAGAGGAGGCAAGGCATCTATAGACGGCCCGTCTTTCTGCGCAATAGATGAATCGTCTATAGATGGGTCGTCTATAGGTGATCAATAGATGATTCGTCTATAGACAACCCGATCGATCGTCTAAAAGGATGGTGTATTGGTCGACTATAGACGACTCGTCTATAATCACAAATAGATGGACTATAGATAGTTTTTCATTTTACAGACGAGCGGCCGAAGCAGCCGACGGCGCTGCTCTCATCTTAGGCGCGCATGGCGGGCATGCAGCGGCGCGTCCTGCGAGGGGCTCGGGCGGTGGCGGGGCAGCGGCGGAAGCAGCCGACGGCGCTGCTCTCATCTTAGGCGCGCGCGGCGGACGCGCAGCGGCGCGTCCTGCGACGGGCTCGGGCTGTGGCGGGGCAGCGGCCGAAGCAGTCAATGGCGCTGCGGGTGCCTTCGACGCACGCGGCGGGCGTGCAGCGGTGCGTCCTGCGAGGGGCTCGGGCGGTGGCGGAGTCTCCCGGAAGGGGGTTGGGGACGGTGCCACGTTGTGTAAGCCCTGTGATGGTCGGGTCTCCGATAATTTTTCTGAGATCGGCTGGCAGTGGTGCAGCGCTGCGGTACTTTGCCGCTCCTGTGCGGATAGTGGCGTCCTCGCTGAGCGCTAGACTGAGTCTATTCAGCGCGACTCTGTGTTTCTGTCTTACACGGCGCCCACCTATGCGTTGCAGCTGGGTTGTGTCGATGAGATGCTGTCCCGTGTTGTTATCGCGTAGGGCTCTCAGGTCAAGGCCCAGCTCAAGCAGTGGTTGGAGGCATCGGAACGGTAGGGCATGCTCGGTTGGAGTCATGAGCCCCTCGCCCAGCAGTTGTGCGAGGCTGTTAGCTTCCTGGTGATACTGTTCCCCTTGGTCTGTAAGCTCCAGACCGGCTTCACGTATGAGCGACAGCTGTTTGAGTGTCGTATAGAACCGACTTTCCCGCTTGAGCTGATGGATCGGTATGTTTCCGGCGTGCTGTCCCTGTATCCGCAGGAGGGCTCTCGTGACTACTCCGAGCCGTCCCCGGTCGTTCAGGGATGCGACGAGCGCTTTGGTGGCGCGGTGCACATATAAGGTACGTATCGACCCTACGCCTAGGCCCATCTGGTCGGTGGGGGCTAGGATTGCGCGTGTTGGGAATCCCTTCTTCAGGCCGTAGCTTCGTTTAGCAATCCCTGCTATCTGCGAGTCAAAACTGGCAATGTCATGTGGCGTGTAGGCCATAGCGCATAGGCCGTATGCGACTTTAGGATGTATCAGCGTCTTGATCATGTTGATGCGCTGGTCGGGGGTGGCGAGGGACTCAACAATTCCTTGCCCTCGGTGCTTGATTACAGCCCGGGTGTAGGCCACTTGTTCTGCCCAGTCCAGTGTGGGGGTGATGTGCACCCCCAGGTACTTGTAAGGTTCCGTTGGGGGTTCATATGGGAGAGCTTCGCCGTCGATGCGGATTTGCCCTTCGAGCATCCTGGCGAGTACAGCGTCGTACGGCCTACTCCCTGGACCTCGGCTCAGGTCGCGGTCCGATCGCGCGCGGCCATGTAGGATCCCCTGTAGCTGGCATTTGCTTACATTCACCTTTAGTCCCCCCCATGTGCAGTAGGCCTCGATTTTAGCACATTGTACGCGCATGTCAGAGACGTTGTTGGTCAGTATGGCCAAGTCATCGGCGAAGGCGCCAGAACTGAAGTGGTGTCTGTCGTTTTCGTCGGGGGTTAGGCACCCATATCTGTACCCCCTTCCGCCATTGTGTAGCCACCTCAGCAATGGTTCCATAAAGATAATGAAGAGCATCGGGGACAGCGTGTCTCCTTGGACCGTTCCGCGCTCAATAGGGATCGCGGGTGTGCGCCCGTGTTCTGTTCTGATTGTTGTAGACGCCCTTGAGTACAGGTTCGAGATGACCTCTATGAGGTCTACGGGGTACTCGAGGTCGTATAGGATGGCCAGCAACTTATCCTGGTCGATCGTATTAAACGCCGACGTGAAGTCGACATAAAGGATGATGAGGTCCCGACTCATGAGAGCCGCGTCTTCCATGGCGTGCAGGACATTCTGTATTTGCCGTTCTGTGTTGCGCTGCCGCAGGAACCCTTCTTGTGCCTCGGTGAAGATGTGAGATTGCTCGCTAAAGAGGGCCATATTCAGCGTGACCAGGCTGGTGTACAGCTTGTACACTGTGTTCGCAAGCGCTATGGGTCGCTTGTTTTTTATGAGCAGAGGATCCCCTTTTTTCGGCAGCAGAACTGTCTCGGACGCGGTCCAGTGAGCCGGGATCTCCGCTTTGGCCCACATGATGGTCATGAGGTGATGGAGGACGTGCTGGAGGGCATCCGGGAGCGCCTGGAGGAGTTCATTGGGTATGCCGTCAGGGCCTGGTGCTTTGCTGCGCGCAAGGTGGTTGAGACATTCCCTAAAGTGCATGGGGTCAGCGATTCCGGGGAGCAAGGAGACTGGAACTCCTTTAGTTCGGGCTAGCGTTCGCATGGGGTCGGGTGCGCCCACTTTCATCCAGGGGTAGTCGCGGGGGGCATCTGTTGGCTGGAATTTGCCCGTGCGGGGTCCGGAAATGGGCTTCGCCAGTTTAGCAAAGTGCGTGTGGAGCGCGTCAAGGATCTCTTCCGGGTCCGTTCGAATTTGCCCATCCGCCGGATGTCGAATGGCGGAGATCCCCCGGGGCTGCTCATCGTCGTCGAGGACCTGCCTATGCGCCTGTTTGGGTTTCTTGCTCAGGAGTTTCTGGAATCTTTTGGCGGCTTTCTTGCAGCGACTTGTCCTAACCTCCCGTACAATGCGTCTGATTTCTGCTCCTTTATCCCGGATGGCTGCCCTCAGGTTGTCTGCGGGGGTGTCGGTAACGGCGGCTGCCTCGGTGGCGTGCCCCACACCCCTGGCCGGCCCGTTCCCGCGTTCGGCGTGCGTGGCCTGCGGATTGGGTTTGGCTGGTTCGTCGGGCGCGCTGTGCTCTGGGGTCACGCTCGAGTCGTTCTGGCCCCTGGCCCGGTTTGTCGTCCCTCCGGTGAGTTGGCGTGTTAGTTCGGACTTGAGGTCGTAGTGTTCTTTGTACAGCCTCGTGAGTTTCTTGTTCAGGGCCCTGGGCGGGTGCAGTTTCCCCGTTTGAGGGGGCTTTTTGTCGCAGTGGCGTTCTAGTATCGTGAGACACCTCAGTAGCAGGGTACCGAGGTTATGACTGACTTGCGTGACGTCCAGGGTGCGAACATCTGGGTGCTGTCGAAGGTCGTTCATTAGGGCCTCTTCTTCCGTAATGTTCCGCTCCAGGTTTTCGCTGGCGTGTTGCACCGCTTCCATGGCGGGCTTCAGCAGGTCGTGGAGCGCCGCGATTTCGCTGGTGAGCGAGGCCTCCATTTCCGCTTTCGCATTGGTTTTGCTGTCTTTTGTGATTGGCAATTTGATTCTGCTCCAGCTGTGTGGGTGTTGTTCGGTGTTGGGTCGTGCAGCTGGTGGCGGGTACACTTTGAGCCCCGCTAGCGTCAGATAGGTGCACAGTGCCTTGTGGTCAAAGTTTCCGCCGCACTCGTAGACCCTCTCGTATGGCTGCCCATCCTCGCTTATTGCTTCCAGGGTGTGCTCGGCGATCAGGACGTCGTCGATACGGCTCTGGTGTACGACACTTCCTTCTTTCGTCTGGGTGTACGTGGCCTCACGGCTGGGGCAGCTGACCGGCTGGAGCTTGGCTGCTTGCGCAAAGCTTTGATGTGCTAGGTCGGCCGAGTCGCATTCGCATGTAGACCTGTCGGTTTTATCGAGGACCGCATTCCAATCGCCGGCAAGCAGCACGTTTTCCCTTCCTGTTGAGGCTTCCCGTACTACTTTGGTGCAGTATTCGTAGATCCGCTTTCGCGTCTGCGAGTCTTCCGGACAGTACACCCCCACAACATGGAGGGGTGTGCTTGAGGCTGGGGCCAAGCAAGCGGATGTGTCCAATGTACCCGTTCAGCTGATTCGGCACCGGCGTTGCAGTGACACTGTGTTGGCGACTGAACCGTTCAGACACGCAGATCAATACTCCTGCAGATCGGGAGCTGATATCTGGGTTGTGGGGGCGGTTGCTCATGTATGTTTGGTACGGTTTCAGTGCGTGTTTTATCCCGGTGACTGCTCGCCTGTGGTGGCTGCTTAGCTTGGTTTCCGTGAGGACTGCGATGTCGGGCTGCTGTTCGTGTATGGCGTGTTGGACTGCTTCCATTTGTGTTCGAATCCCCCGGGTGTTGAGTGTGACCATCTTGAGGAGCCCGGTCGGCGGTGGGCCATCTTGAGTGCGCTGGGCGGTTGCTGGTTCATTGTTCGCTTCTGTGACTGTCGGGGGCCGGTTTTGTACAGGGGAGTTGGGTTTTGGTTGCTTGGCTTTGCGGAGGTATTTGGCCATCGGTTGCTGCTTGGGCCCGCTCATGGTGCGGCACGGCTGGGGTGGCGCCTCGGCGGGCCGCTTCCGGACTGGCGGGGCCCTGGTCTGCGGTTCCCGTGGTGCGTTCGTAGGGTCGGGTGCTGCGCCGCGAGCGGGCCGCCGACGCGAGGTGCAGTGTTGTGCGTCAGGTGCGGTTGGATTTCGTCTCGCATCGTCTCCGGTGGGGTGCCTCGTAGGCAGGCCCTGTTGCCGCCGAAGGCAGTAGAGGATCGAGTGGGTGGGCGGTCCTTGGGTACGGTGGCGTTTGTGTTGGCGTTGGTTACTTGTTGGGCTGGCCGGTCGCCTGGTTTTGGCTGTGTGTGCGGTGCCTATGTCGGCTGGTGGTTGCTCGATTTCCTTGTCCTGTGCACCGTATGCGTGGGTCCCGGGGGGGTCGTGTTTTCTTGTAGACGTTGCGCGCGGTCGGGCTGGTCGGCTATCGGATTGTCTGCGGCGTCCTCTGTCCTTGGCTGTGGGGAAGTTTCCGCACGTGCTTCTGGAGTGTGCGGCGGTGGTTCCTCTGTTTGCGTGTCGTCGGTGTGTTCCTCTGGGTGTGGCGAGGGATCGTGCGCCGGGCGAATGGGCCGGAATGCAATGTGCATTTGGTTTATGGTCATGATGTCTAATGAGTCCAAGTAATGCACGTGCCCTTGGAGTCGCGCCCACTCTGTTTCGTCCAGCAGTTTGGGTTGCGATTCTTCCGAATCCAGTCTGTACCATTGGTCTCCTGCCCGGCGAATGGTGATGGCGTGTCTAGTGTCGTGCACCAGGAAGCCGATCGTTAGCGCAGTGCTGTTCCTAGGTGTGTGTGTGGATCTGCTGCAGGATGTGTGTTTTGGTACTGCCGCGCTGTACAGTGTATCCACTGCTGACTTCGGCTAGGTATGGGGACGCCCCTCCTTGTACGACAACATTGTATCGCAGGTAGTGGTTGACTATCATCGTTTTAAAATTGCCCGTTGCGGCATTGTAGGCATGGCGCCAAAGAGTGGCTGCCTCCGCTGTGGTGACCGAGGATCTAAGCCGTTGGTGCATGTCGTTACAGTATGTCAGTACGTGTTGCGGGGATATGAGGTGGTGCCCTATCAGGTTGTTGATGGCGTGTATCTGGCAGAACTGAGCCACTTGCGACTCGTGATAGACAGGTGGCTGGGTGTTCGGTGGGGGAGGCCAGTGCAGCGTCGGCCTGTGTGGGATTTCATTCCTTCTCGGGTTGATGTCTGCATGGCGCGTCCTCCTAGGCGTGGCCCCCTTTTTGTCCATGAGATGCGTCAGTAGGGTGGGGGCCCTTCCACCGTTAGTTGGGGTGGCCCTGTCTGTGTGTCCAGGCTACAGCCGCAGTGTAAATTGCAATCAGCACCCCGATAAGAGTCAATCGCCCATGCAGCGTCTCTGTCCGACAGGTTTCAGTCCAGAGGCAACGGTGTATGTCGTGTCGAGTGCCCGTGGGTTCCCTATCGATTGTCGTGGACACATGCCCTCCACGTTCTCCGTGCGTTCTCATATCTAGCCCCGCCGGGCCCGGCGTTACCCCTGCCCGGGTTTCCCACACCCTCTCCATGTGGTGTAGGTAATCATAGTCCGCCCCTACAGCCAGGCCACTCCCCCCCGCGTCTGGTGTTGCTTTGCGTACGACAGTGTTTGCCGTACCGTCGGGGTATGTGCCCCTTTCGGTAGGGCATTCTTCATCCGACAGCACCTCTCTCTGCATGGCTGCAGTCATATCAAGGCCGCCAAGGCCCGCCCCTACACGCCGGGCATCGATGTAGTCACAACCTATGTGGGTTCCCGGGTCCTGAATACCGGATCTGCATCCGCATGCTTCACCCCTCTGATCGCACACCAAATCCGCTGTCGTATCTTCTCCGCCTCCCCATGCCCACAGATATGTTGCCGGTCGGTGTGCCGCGCCTGTGTTAGTTATCCGGATGTTTGTCGATGTGCGGTTCGTGCCGTCTGCCTTGTCGCTGCTACACAGTTTACTGTATGTATTTAAGTCTACACTCCAGGTTTGTGCGTTATGTTGCTGGTGTGCGTTCTCATCCTCACTTGCAGCGGAGTTTGGGCTGCATGTCGACCCCATTTCTTTCTGAGGCGTCTGTCTTTGAGCTTTAATGTATATATCTTTTGGATGGTTGCTGCTCACTTCGCTTTGGGCAAGGGTTACGCTTTGCTGTGTACGGTGCCGGTTTAACTGCCATATTATTATTACATTTGGCGTTTCCCATATCGTGGTCGACCCGTATTGCCTGACTCCGTCTTCGCTACGTGTTCTTTGCTTGACAGTGCTGTTCGTTAGTTGCTTGTGCAGATGCATGGCTACCGTAGGTATGACTATCGGTTTACGTACTTCCAAGTGAGGAGTTGCACATTTCGACCGACCTTGGCGACTAATAGGGTAAATAGTTTAGGGCTCATTGCTATTTTTTCCCCTCGCTCCCGCACTGGTTCATGCTCGTCATGCTCGGATCGCTTGTCCCTGTCTATCTCTTATTTTGCATTGTGCGTGCAATGCACCTGTACGTGCTGGACTAGGTACACACGTGGCCAGAAGTTCACACAAGGCATCTCATTGGTAAGAAGGGGCCGAGCGAGCGTCAGAGCAAGCTTACTTGCTTGTGTCGTGCGTGGGGCCAATATCTGTATGTGGGGCCAATTGCTTGTTGCACTCGCCAGACTCGCGCGCCAGAGTAAATTGATTTGCTACGCTATCACTCGTCTGTACTTTTGGAGGCTGTGTATACTTAGTGTCACGATTGTGTATCACACGGCAGTGTATCCGAAAATACCCGGATAGGCTATTATCCGAGGGTGTAGACACGGTCGAATATATATATATATATATATATATATATATATATATATATATATATATATATATATATATATATATATATATATATATATATATATATATATATATATATATATATATATATATAGGTGTTGACACTAGGATATATAGCGTGTTGACACTAGGATATATCCCATCGTGTCAACATGGCATGGATATATACTGGCCGTGTTAACATGGCCTGGATATACGCTAGATGTGTTTACATGGCCCGGCTATACACCTCGTGTAAACCTGGTTGCCATGTACACGCAGTTTGCCGTGTGCAAACCATAGACAGGGGGGCAAGAGTATCCAATGGTGTGTGTTGTACAGAGTGGCTATCTAGCTTGCCCTCCAGTGTACTGCTACCGCTTTCATGCATGGCCTCCTCGCTCGCTCCAAATGGCGATCGAGTAAGCCGCACCCTCATGTCCATACACACAATTCAAATGTTGCCGCCCACCTCCACAGAGCAAGGCAAAACATACACAGTGCCATTACGACACAGATACACAACGCGTTGGCAGCTAGCTATGCCGCACCTGTAGATCCAGACAGGGCTCAAGCAAGTTCATTGATCGTCTATAGATGTCTTCCCATGCATCTACACAGATGGGTCCGTCCAAAAGGTCCAGGTCGGTGAGGCCAAAGCGCAAGTCCTGGATGCAGACAATACGCTCTACATAGATTTTAACGCAGGCAGGATGGGATGACAAACAATTACATGTATGTTGTGAGCTCAGTGCTATTCACCAGGGTCATACAATGACAAGTAGGGGTCGGCTTCCTCGAAGCCGGAAAAGGGCGGGGCCCCCTATAATCCGTACAGGCCGCTTGCTTTAGAAAGAAAACTCTATTACCGCGCAACAGTGTGAGAGAGTGAAAGGTTGCCATTGGGGGTGTCGTTGATGTTGAAGGGGGATCGGCGTGCATAGATTCACCAAGCCCAAATACGTCGGCAGCCCCGAAACCATCCTGCAGTACGCGCCGCCGGCGACGGCGGTCATCGTATCGGCACTATGGTAACGATAGTGCCATAGTGCACTACCACATCCATCTGTCAAGCAGATGATCACAAAGCAAGCTTGAAGCATCCTTGTTTTGCCGTGAAACTGTAGTTGTTTGGTCCGTCGGCAGGCATGCAACCCTTCAGTTGCACGCCCGCAGCAGACGTGAACCTCTAAAGTTTGCTATCAATAGTTACATAGCAAATGTAAGACAAAAACAGGGTGCGAAAAAGCCGCGGTGAGACCCGGACTTTGGGCCATCGGAACTGGAGAACTGGTTGGCACTCGGTACGCTATCCCTTTGCATCTTGAAACTTTGGTTCAATACATATTGTTGATTTGTATTCATCTGGCAAGACAGAAAGGCAAATCTTGATGTTGGTGGTATCTTGATGTTCAAACATCAGAACACTATCGAAGTTCAATTTAGCACGCGCCGCCCATTCCTAATCCAAGTATTCATCACGCGGCACCTGTTGCAACAAACATGAGCGCGAGAGGCGTTGGGTGGATGTTGACTCGGGTCCATGGAGACCGCGGAGCTTTACTTTGACCGTTTGTGCGCAAAGAATTTTTTTCAGCCAAACCAAGAATACCTTGCAATAGAGGACAATTATTATGACAAACATTGCGAATTAGTTTAGCGGATAATGAACGTTTTGCCGTTACCGGACACACACACACACGGACATGGGCAATCCTAGGGGGCGGGGCCCCCCGAACGCGCTTCGCGCTGGGGCCCCGCCCAAAAAACTCTGACGAAGCCCTTTGCAACATACACATAACATTATGGACCGACTCAGCTGCGCCTCTGTTTTTGATAAAGAAAGTGATAAATCAGCCTACGAAAACCAGGCTCAGCAAACACAACGACCTAGTAACGAACATCGTACGGATCCTGAAAGAACGAGCTATTAAAAAGCTCAAGCCATATCTTCTAAAGGCTAAATCCCACACAGGAATAAAACACAATGACGCAGCTGACAGACGCAGCAGTTAAAGCCGCGCTGGTGGGTGTGAAAAGCCCGCCGGCCGAAACGCACTGCCAGTCACTACGCCAACGACCTCAATCAAGGTGACATCGCTGATAAAACCAGAGGTGCACCTTGGCTACATCAAACAAACGCTTTACACATTCTTCATGTCAGCCACGCTCCCGCACCTAGCATCCACACTTGCATGGACCTCCATGCAAGCGTGCACACCCTCAGCAGGCGTACGGGAAGGCACACAAATAAAACGGGAAGGCACACAAAACTCAAGCGGTGTATGGATTATTGGTACGGACAACTGTGGAACAACAAACTGGTACAGCACTTCCGATGTCCCCTGGTACGTAGGCACCAAACAATCACGCGCACAATATGTGGTACCGCCTCACACTGGGGAGGCCGCACCCTGCCCACTATGCGGGGGTCTCAACTCTGGAGGACATCATCTCGGTGGCCCCGCCTCACGCCGGGGAGGCCGCACCCTGCCCACTATGCGGGGGTCCCGACTCTGGAGGACATAATCTCGATGGCTGTCAACACCCGGTGATGTCCGCCCTCTACATCAAAGACACAATTTCGCCGCCCGGCATATCGCCAGACTGCTCGCCACAGGGTGGCTGGGTGGATGATGATCATGGACGCCTGCCAGGCACAGCAGCTACCTGACTATGCCGCTTGCCGGAGTCGGTGCTGCCAAACACACCCACTGACCTCCGCCTCTCAGACCAGACACCCCAATGATACCACTCAGGGAGGCTAGTAAACCGGGATACACAGGCCCCTGGGATCGCGAGGACCACACTTTACACATTCTAGAAATCGGCTACACCGACCTAAGACACCAACCATACTGCAAAACAGCACAATAAAAGGCAGCAGCATGAGACCCTGTCCAAAGAGCACATAGAAGCGGGATGGAAGGAGTGCTACACGAAACAGGACGCCATCAGTCTGGGTTTTGGGGGAACCAGCCGAAAAGACCTCCTCCCCCTACTGATCCAGCCAGGGCGTGCTTGAACGGCCTGCCATAAACATGCTGAATAGCATCGTCACGTTTCGATGCGGAAGGAAGGAAATGGGCCAACCTGCGGGAGGCAATCCAGCAGGAACTTACACACATCGTAACGCTACTGTGTCGTGACTGTGAACACAAGAACGGTGGCGGGTAGTGTCGGTATAGGCAAGGGGAAACCCATAGCCTCATCACTCCTGCCCCCTTAACGCACACCATAATAACACTGTGGTGTATCATTACATTTATCATTATTTTATCATTGTTGCCCCCGCCTCTTATAGGTTCGCTACACAAAATTGACGAGCTACTATTGCTTGTGGTACAGCATGTCGGAGCCCATTATTCCTGAACGCACTCTATTCATATTATGATTCGCCCCCTTATTATTCTAATTCTGCGCGCTTGCACTCAAAGCAATACAACCACGCACAATGCTCGCGAGCTCGCGAGTTATTGCTATAAATATTGTTATTATTTCAAGTCACTGTTGGTAGATAGTGTTTCAGTCGCTCCAGGCAACCTGATAACCCAGGATGACTCAGGGCTTACAGAGATATATAATTCGACTTACCTGAGAAGAGTTTCTCTTAGTTAGACAAGACCGCGCGAAGGAGTAGGAGTGGCAAGGATTTTGATGGAGGTCTTAACAAGATCTCCAGCAGTATAACCAGAGGGTTCTGTTGTCGCGCCTTGAAACGTTAAGTAGACTGCCCCATCCCTGGTCTTGGTTACCTGGGCAAAGAGGGAGACGTGGAAATATTTACTTAGGTCGAACAGCCCTACCCGGCATTTGGATGGGCGGGGTGGGTGGGTGGAACAGCCCCACCGGTCAATTGGATGATATGGATGGGCCGGTGGAACAGCCCTACCGGGCACTTGGATGGGTGGACGGAGCAGCCCCCCTTTCCCTGGGCACATCCATGGATGGGTGGGCGGAATAGCCCATCTCACCCTGGGCACTTGCTTGGGTGGAATGGATGGATAGATGGATGGGCAGAATAGCCCCCAGCCACTTTCCACGTGGACACTTGAATATGATACGTAGATGGACAGGCCAGGGCCCCGCCCTTCCCCTAATAAGCTGATGGGGTCACGGTACTTCAATTGGACGCCTCTCAGCGCTTCCTACCTTTGATGCCTCTCAGCACGTATGGACATACATCTTGGCAAGCGCAACTGGATGGTTCACGACAATGATGAGGTGGCTGCTGCAGCAGGAGAGGCTCTGTGTGTTTGATTGGCCGCCAGCCATCTTTGCATGCCCCATATTGCATGACTGACCGAGCGACGTCACACATCCTATACATATGAGTCATTTGCATGCATGACGACTGATTCATGAGTATATCATCCTTTCAACACAGCTTTAACATACACAGTAGTTCAATTTCAATTTCCAATCGCAACACCAAATTGTGCATGCTCCAAGGTCTAGGGCGCGTGTGACCCGTTACAAATTCTGAATATTTGCTGTACGAGATATGGCAGCATCGACGTGATACATGACATACAGTACTGGTGGAAAGCCGACTATATGAATTTGCCTTCTTAAGGTACAGCGGTTACACCTACCGCTTACTGCTTAATAACAATACTACTAATAATAATAACAGCCCCCGCCCCATTAGAAAGACTATGCAGGGATGAATGAGGGGTTTCCGCGGGGGGCTATGCCCCCCCGCACCCCCCCTTAATGGACAGGGGGGGAACCCCCCCTGTCGACCCCCCCTGGCATGACGAGTCAGTGCTGTGATGGATGAAGAAGAGGCACATGGCGGACATGAAAGGAAAGCACACAGCAAGACCCACATAGCAGCTGACGGCAGGATGTGCATGATAATGAGGCTGTGCAAGCAGGCACAGTAAGGCACATGAAAATGAGGCAGTGCAGGGATGGTAAGGAACGTACAGTATCATGTCAGTGTGCAATTCAGCGTTGTGGTGCATCACCCACCACGATGATGAAATGCAAGCTGCCATGATCATGCACGGTTGTGGGTTTGGACAGTCCGATTATAAGAAGTATGTTAACGAGGCGTGCATGAAAGCAAGGTTGCCCAAAAGCGGTTGGAAAGTGGACGACAGTTGGACGTGTTCTCCCGAGCCGCGACGCTATAAATCAGGGAGTATGTGGAAGTGTTCATACCTGCTGCACAGACATTATTGCATAGTCGTGCGGACAGTAACGTGAATCACGGAGGCGGTTCGGCACAAGAAAAAGAGTGTCAGGCGTTATGAAGCAGACCGTTACCGCAACGAAACATCATCAAACAACACCGTAATTTCAGCCACGTAAACAGATCTGCGCAGCACCTGAAAGTGACGGTTGAGGATGTGACGAACAGGGCCACAAGTACGTAACATGACGTGAAGCGAGGTAAGAAACGCATGCGACTGATAAGCACATAGAAAGGAATTTAAATCGAATGCCTGTGGTGTAAAAAAGAATTCACAGTAGTGATGCGGAAAGCAACTTTTTAATGTCGGAACACGTTAAGCGAGCTTAAAAACGCATGCGACTGAACAGCATCTAGAAAGAAATTCAAAACGAATGCCAGTGGTGTAAAGACAATGAACAGTACTGAAGCGGAAACGAAGTGCGGAGCATGAACGATGATGAATCGCAACATGAACGCACAGTTCAGCCAACGCCGCGCCGTTATAAATTTAGGTACGCAATAATGCGAGGAACGTTTTGTTAACTTCAGCACATGCTGTGCATGGGTGGAACAGCCCTACCGGGCACTCCGATGGGTGAAACAACCCTACCGGGCACTTGGATGGGTGGAACAGCCCTACCAGGCGTTTGGATGGGCGGAACAGCCCTACCTACCGGGCACACACTTATGTAGGCGTATGCGGAGCAGCCCTACCGGGCACTTGGATGCGCGGAACAGCCCTACCGGGCACTTGAATATATAGGCAGTACAGCCATACCCACTCGGGGAATGAACGCGTGGTACTTTATTTTGAAGTCTCTTATCCTCTTCGAAAGGTCTTTTGAAGGTCTTTGGAGGCCATTTGGACGCGGTCAAAGCGCTTCAGCTGCACCCGAAGAGAAGCCAAAGAGCCCTCTTTCTTTGGAAAGCGCCCCAAAGCCGCAAGCAACGAAGGTCGCAATCAAAGCCACATCTTCAGTTTTGTCTTTGGTATGTAGCAAAGATGGAGTTCTATGGCTGAAGTCAGTTACCTCCATGGACGTAATCAGGATATAATAGACGTATATGGTCTGCATTGTAAGCATTAAATACATTGAAACAGAAGGGTTCAGATGGCACGCACACAACAGGATCCGTTCAACATCTTTGGCATGACCCAAAGACGTCCCAAAGGAAACGACTTCACTTACTTATCGATCGTATAAACTAATACACATGTGCCGTGTACACCTGCATTGTGGTCCGTGTAGATCGGAATACCACTCTACTTACTAAAGGGTTGCCCATATCAGCCCGAATGATTCCGATGTGAGCCGTTTTTCGAGACAAGAAGACGATATAAGAAGTATCAAGCTTCATATTAATTTCTGCTCACGGATTAGATTGTTTGTCCATCTTGTCCAGTGTTGTATTGACCACCGAGGTCAATACGACAATGGACGAGGTGCACAAACAGCATTACCGAAAGACAATGTGTAAGGTGGATGGGCGTGCAACGGCGGGGTTCCCGTCGGGCTGGCACAGCTTGAAAGCGTTGCATTCAGGTGAGGCAGACGTGGGTTCGGGTGCAGGAAGGGAACTGCGTGCGTGCCCGTAGGGAAGGTGCCGGGGTGTGGAGGGAACCATGGGTTGCGTTACTTGCTTCACACAAATTGAATGGGCGGGGGGGCCACACTAGTGTGGGCGGGGGGCCACACTAGCGTGGCCCCCCGCCCATTCAATTCGGTAGTACTACCAGCCGCTTCTAACATGGGCTGGGCAGGCGGATGCTTTGCAAATTCACCGCACTGCACTTCGCAGATTACACAGATTACACGACTGCAAGATGGATGGGTTGTCTTCATGCGTGTTATGGACGGCTGTAATTCGACTTTTGCTTTACTGCTTTACTGTTCGCCAGTCTAGAACAGAGCCCGCCCCATAGCAAAGGGATCTGGTCAATCAAGATGATAATAAGTCTCAGCTCATAATAACATAGTGAAGATGCTCCCAATTGTGGGGACACTAATGGGAGTGGCTCACTTTCAGATAGATGGTGGTTATTGTGAACCATGCCATTTATGCTCACACATAATAAAATTTTGTTTGTCCCCTGCATAACATCAAATTTCTTCCACTTGCCATGACATGCATGGTGCATAGCTCTTCACTGTGTTTCCTTTCCAGAGCTAACCATGCCTGTATGCTGTCCACCACCCACAGATACCGCCCGAGAAGATGCCCAAGACCAAAGCCGAGGCCATCAGCTTCATTGGCAACACCAATGAAGCTCAGAAGGCCCTTATTAAGAAACTCAACCCTCAAGTCAACCCTCAGGTCCTCGACCGCGCCGCCTTACTAGGACTCAGGCGGCCATGATGATTGACAGCTACATGGCTCAGCAGAAACGTGGTCAGAAGTGCAAGCGCTCTGACACTCCGTTTAGGCGTGATTCCAGTGGTGGTGGCGCCGGGGGGCAGGGTGGTTCTGGTGGGGGGCACAGTGGGGGCGGAGCCTATGGGGGTGCCTATGGTGGTGGTTCAGAAAGCGGCTCGGATGGAGGCGCAAATGCAACTCCAGGGCAAGGACTGCAGCGCTCACTGTTCCCTTTCTTGATGTTGGCCACGGCACAGGTTGTTACCAGGCGTCGGGCTGGCCACCCGTCGCCTGTTGTGATGCCTGTTGTTTAAAGGCCGGGAAGATGTGTGTGTTGGCCGGCCACCACATACACGCTACCTCGAGCGTGTGGTCCCCATTATTTTTTTGCCTATGCTACATAGCTGTTGTTCATGTTGCAGTTGGCTTTTAGCTTTCTTGATTCAAATGTGCACCCGTTCGTCGTTATTGCGAATTATTGCGAATTATTGCGAATTATTGCGCCATCCTGCGCACATCTAAGTGATAAACATTCTTGCGCCATTTCTTGCGCCATGTCCATTGACTAAACTAAGATTCCAATTATCCATTGCTTTCTTGCATTTTCGTATGCATTGCGTGCTTTATAACAATGTAACCGACACATGCCCTGGAACTTGTAACTTAACCGCCTTATACCTGACATTTACCCTAGCTACATTTCGGCCCTACAATTCGGCCTTGCCAGCGTGACGTGGAGAGTGCGGGCCGTGGTGCGGCAGTACCACGACCCGCACGACCAACGTTCCCTTATCCTAATGACATGCGATACTGAAAGGGATGAGCGGCGGGGAGCTGGACATTTAAAAGCATGATTATTGTGAACCATGACATTTGTGCTCACACATAGTTTTGTTGGTCCCCTGCATAACATCAAATTTCTTCACAGATGGACTGAAGCACACAATCAAAGCAGCTACAGCCCTCAAGTTGTGCAATAAATTTCATGCAATGCGTGGCTGTCACTGCCAGCGACCACCACTGCCACTATGTTCAGTGCAGCAGTGACCTGCACAATAGCAATACAGCTTCCTGTACTTCCTGTCACCCGCCCAGCCCATCACCACTTGCTGAACCCCTCCGCACCATAAAGAAGCCTGTGCGATATGTGTTAGGGTCCTGTGCTCCGTAGCCTCCTTCAGACATAGGGCCAGCACCATATAACTGGACTGGTAACTCAGGAGTTTCCTGTTCATTGCAGCAACAGCAGCAGCAGCAGCAGCGGTGTTGGTCAAATACCCATAATACGGCTGAGGGATAGATTTAGGGCTGTGTGTTGTTGAATCATTAGTATCTACCGGGCCCGGGCCGACACTGGATGGCCGGCGGCGCTAACCCGCCCCATACGGGAGACCGCCGAAGCACGTACGAAGGGGCGTAAGGGGCCTCTGTCCCCTCGCTCTCAACCAAGGGTGCGCACCCGATCCCTAAGGATAGGTGACAGCTGTGCCCCTCAAGGGATTGGGTGGACGCCCATCCCGGCCTCTCAGTCCGCTGTTCAACCTCCTCAAGTTCGCACTGCATTATTAGGCAGTAGGCTACTGATGATTTCACAGAATGTAGGGAATAGTACTTCTGTTGGTGGGTGCACTCATATACCGCCCAGTACACCCAGAAGAAATGTGCACAGCAGCATTGTATTTCTGAACCCTGTCTGTCAAGGATGATCTACATGCAGACATGCAATCATCGCTTGTCAATGTGAAGATGCTGGCTGTCATGTATGCCACCAATGATCAAAACCGTAGTGGGGCTAAGTCAGCTAGGTTGAAATTTTATTGGAGAGGCAGACTCCTGTACTCACTTCAAAAACAATATCGCCCGTATTTTTAAGAGCATTATGCAAATTAATGTTGTCCGGCAATCCATCTGGCTTAATGTGGGTTGTGTAAAGCATCTTTGTTTTGGTGTCATAGCTCCAGGCCATGGTGCAACCTGTCAATGTAGCACGTACATAGGGTTTACATAAGAACTAACAACACATACACACATAAATAGAAACAAGTAACCCAGGAAGCAAGGACACAAATGACAGGCAATACAGACAAGACAGGCAAGACAGGCGGGACAGGCAGGAAAGGCGGGACGGGCGGGACGGGCGGGAGAGGCGGGACAGGCGGGACGGGCGGGAGAGGCGGGACAGGCGGGACAGGCGGGACAGGCGGGAGAGGCATGCGGGGCATGCGGGGCAGGCGGGGCAGGCGAGAGAGGCGGGAGAGGCGAAAGAGGCAGGCGGGGCATGCGGGGCAGGCGGGGCAGGCGAGAGAGACAGGAGAGGCGAAAGAGGCAGGCGGGACAGGCGGGGCAGGCGGGACAGGCGGGACAGGCGGGGCAGGCGGGACAGGCGGGACAGGCGGGACCGGTGGGACAGGCGGGACAGGCGGGGCAGGCAGGCGGGGCAGGCGGGAGAGGCGGGGCAGGCGGGACAGGCGGGACAGGCGGGGCAGGCGGGAGAGGCGGGAAAGGCGGGGCAGGCGGGACAGGCGGGAGAGGCGGGGCAGGCGGGGCAGGCGAGACAGGCGGGACAGGCAGGACAGGCGGGACAGGCGGGACAGGCGGGACAGGCGGGGCAGGCGGGGCATGCGGGGCAGGCGAGAGAGGCGGGAGAGGCGAAAGAGGCAGGCGGGGCAGGCGTGAGAGGAAGGGCAGGCGGCGCAGGCGGGGCAGGCAGGAAAGGCAGACGGCGCAGGCGGGACAGGCAGGAAAGGCAGGCGGCGCAGGCGGGGCAGGCGGGGCAGGCGGGACAGGCGGGGCATGCGGGACAGGCGGGGCAGGCGGGACAGGCGGGACAGGCGGGACAGGCGGGGCAGGCGGGGCAGGCGGGGCAGGCGGGGCAGGCGGGACAGGCGGGACAGGCGGGACAGGCGGGGCAGGCGGGGCATGCGGGGCAGGCGAGAGAGGCGGGGTAGGCGAAAGAGGCAGGCGGGGCAGGCGGGAGAGGATGGGCAGGCGGCGCAGGCGGGGCAGGAGGGACAGGCGGGGTAGGCAGGGCAGGAAGCGTGAGCGGTGCAGGCGGGACAGGCAGGAAAGGCAGACGGCGCAGGCGGGACAGGCAGGAAAGGCAGACGGCGCAGGCGGGACAGGCAGGAAAGGCAGGCAGGGCAGGCGGGCACGCAGGCGGGACAGGCGGGACGGGCGGGACAGGCGGGAGAGGCGGGAGAGGCGGGACAGGCGGGACAGTTGGGACAGGCGGGACAGGCGGGGCAGGCAGGCGGGGCAGGCGGGGCAGGCGGGGCAGGCGGGACAGGCGGGGCAGGCGGGAGAGGCGGGAGAGGCGGGGCAGGCGGGACAGGCGGGAGAGGCGGGGCAGGCGGGGCAGGCGAGACAGGCGGGACAGGCAGGACAGGCGGGACAGGCGGGACAGGCGGGACAGGCGGGACAGGCGGGGCAGGCGGGGCATGCGGGGCAGGCGAGAGAGGCGGGGTAGGCGAAAGAGGCAGGCGGGGCAGGCGTGAGAGGATGGGCAGGCGGCGCAGGCGGGGCAGGAGGGACAGGCGGGGTAGGCAGGGCAGGAAGCGTGGGCGGTGCAGGCGGGACAGGCAGGAAAGGCAGACGGCGCAGGCGGGACAGGCAGGAAAGGCAGACGGCGCAGGCGGGACAGGCAGGAAAGGCAGGCGGGGCAGGCGGGGCAGGCGGGGCAGGCGGGGCAGGCGGGACAGGCGGGGCAGGCGGGGCAGGTGGGACAGGCGGGACAGGCGGGACAGGCGGGACAGGCGGGACAGGCGGGACAGGCGGGAGAGGCGGGGCAGGCGGGGCAGGTGGGACAGGCGGGGCAGGCGGGACAGGCGGGACAGGCGGGACAGGCGGGACAGGCGGGACAGGCGGGACAGGCGGGACAGGCGGGACAGGCGGACAGGCGGGACAGGCGGGACAGGCGGGACAGGCGGGACAGGCGGGACAGGCGGGAGAGGCGGGGCAGGCGGGGCAGGTGGGACAGGCGGGGCAGGCGGGACAGGCGGGACAGGCGGGACAGGCGGGACAGGCGGGACAGGCGGGACAGGCGGGACAGGCGGGACAGGCGGGACAGGCGGGACAGGCGGGACAGGCGGGACAGGCGGGACAGGCGGGACAGGCGGGACAGGCGGGACAGGCGGGAGAGGCGGGGCAGGCGGGGCAGGCGGGACAGGCGGGACAGGCGGGAAAGGCGGGAGAGGCGGGGCAGACGGGAGAGATGAGAGTGGTGGGAAAGGTGGGACAGGCAGGCGGGGCAGGCGGGGCAGGAGGGACAGGCTGGACAGGCGGGGCGGGGCAGGCGGGGCAGGCGGGACGGACGCACGGACAGATGGACGGACGGACAGACAGACCCTACCTGTCAAAAAATCTGTGAGTACCACTGTCTCCCTTACATGATCCCCCAGTGGGATCTTAGTGGTGTAGCCAGATGGAATACTGCTGATTTTTTTATCACCTGTCCTTACTCTAAAGTTGACTGCATTAGTACTTGTCAAGATGACAGCACCTTCGCTTACTTCAACTAAATGTTTAAGAGATGTCACCTGGATGGCTTTGGCATCAAAGAATTCGGTGGCACCCTGCATCAATCAATTATCATATGAAAAATGGTAAGCATGCATGCTCATTCCAGCTACAGGTGCTCTAGCTGATGCCCCCGTGCCCCTGCCCAGTGCCTCCTGCCCAGTGCCCCGTCCCCTGTGTCCCGTGCCCCGTGCTTCTGTCGGTGTGGTGTGTCATGCACCGGTATGTGATACACCAACTGGGGCAACCCTAGGGGGCGGGGCCCCTGAACACGGTTTACACGGTTAGTGCATTTCATGATGAGGTGAATCCCGCACACTGCCGAATGATGGGTGTGATGTATCGATGTAGATGCATGTTACATACCTGCACTTCACTGTTTGGCTGCGTGTTGCAATCCAGGAAAAAGATTGGCTGTCCAACACGTGAAAAAGTCGTCTTAGGAACAACGCAGACCCTAACGGTCAGAAGCTCGTTGGGAAGATATCTTGGGTGTCCATTGTTGATCACCTTATTTGTTTCAAGAATGTAGTTGTGAACAAGAGAAACAAATGATGCATCGCTAGACGTGAGCGTCTCCTTTACCACGTGTGCAGTGCTCCACACGGCGCGGGCCACTGAGCTATCCACATCGGTCTTTCCATCGCAGAGCTTAAACTTGGGCGGACGCTGGGCTAGCTGGCGCCGATGTTGCTGCCATGATTGCCCGTGGTCGGAGATGTTTAGGAAGGGATGCGAATCATGCCCCTGTGACAAGGGTAATGTATTTGCGGCTGTTGGTCCAGGGATCGCTGAAAGCCAGGCCAGCGCTGTGATGCCGATAAAGAAGATGAAAAGCCCCCAGTTGCCGAAGGATCTCTTCATTGGCTGTGTTGGGCGATGACGACGCGACATATTTGCCTTCGTAGGTAAGGAAAAGCCGCTGCCTGGCACCCGCTCCGTATGTGTTTGAAATTTGCCTCCTTGGTCAGGCGGTCCATGAGCGAGCCACCTGGCTTGTCTGGGCCTTACGAGCTCGTGAAGCATGTAACTGTCATGTCATGTCAAAAAGCCAACAAAGATGGCACGCGAAGTTAACAATTATTAATTTTCTTTTTGTCTACATGGCTACATCCTATTATTTAAAGGGGCGAGGAGCTACGCCCGAAAAGTGCCATCATGAACGAACGAAACTATGCCCATTCGCCTGAAAAATGTCATATCGAGTGATGATCAAGTATTTGATAGGCTGCCGGCAGAGCTGTGACTTCTGCTGGCGTTGTTGTGCTTTATGTTTGTTTATGTGACGTCATTGATAATAAGTAATAATGCTAAACATAGAGTTTCTAGAAAGAGGGGTGTTTCTATGACTTTTGGTTTCGGCGTCGCAGACCTCGTACATGGCAAGGCGTAGCTTGCGCATAGAACCCGCACAAGCCCTGTTTCTATGGGCGTCTAGGAACCAAGCGGAACCACGCATAAAAATTAACGCTTAGATATGTACTACTTCTCTGCATTCAACTAATAATGTATTCAACCTAGTCTCAGCGAGCGAGTGCCACCACAGTGAAGTGACTTCCGAAATGGCACCCACAAACCAGCAGGCCATTGCCCTTCTCCTGGCTTTGCAGGAGCAACAAATGCAGGCGTTCACGTTGCTATTGTTGTCTATGGCCGGCTTCTTCATCGTCGTGCAGATAGACAGCCGTCATGACGTTAGATCTCTTCTCGGATGACGACGATGAGGAGGACGGAGATGTCATCCTTGGCGGCCTTATTCCTCTTCCCCATCGCTTCTATTCAGCGAACCGGGTTAAGCATATCCGCACAGAGCCAACTGCCACATGTTTCGACGCTTGGAACGATGCTCGTTTCAGGCTGGAATTACATGTCAGCAAGGAGATCTTTGACACTATTGTAGAGAAATGTACCCCAGACTTGGAGGCCCATGGCAATCAACCGTGGTCTCGGCGTGAGGGAGCAAGTTTACATCGCCCTGTGCCACCGCCACCAGGGTGGCGGTGGCACTTATGCAGCCCTGTCCCATCAGGTGCAATGCGGCAAGGCACCGGTTCATCGATGTGTTGCTGAGGTGGCTCCACCGAACTTGGCCATTCCCTAAGACATCGAAACGGTGACCTCATGGTCACCGGATCGATCCGGGTTGCTTTGGGACGAAATGGTTGAGAAATGAGGAGTCCTGCTTGGACAGCCCGGCTCTTCAGTCGGGTCCGAGTCCGCCCCCGGTGTAAGTGGCCTTGTGCCACGGTTAAAGGGATAGCCCGAGATGTGCGTGTCAAGCGGGTCGGGCCAATGGGTCCGTGTTGTATCGTGCCCTCACATGCATGATTAACAACTGTCTTTAACTTGATGTCCAATCCTATTTGGCATTCTCTCTGTTTTCAGGTAACCGTCGCACAATGCGCCGCAACTGGCCTTCTTTGGGTCGTCACTATGACACCTGCCACAATGGCACCAGTTTGTAAAACTATTTACAAACGGGAACTATTGCGTCAAATCGCATAGTTGGAGTGCAAGCCTCTGGCATCTCGATCCCGATTAAGGGTCACCGGGGTTACGGTCGTCGGTTGGGCTCGCCCACCGCACCGTACCACTACTGGTTGGCTAAATGTGTTCTTAAACACACCAGGTCTCCTTAATCGGCAGTTCTGACTGCCCCCAGCAGTTGGACTTGTGGCTTCGGTCACAACAAGTCTGGTATGGAGACGGTTATTTTGTGATTTTTTATACGCTACAGTCAACATGGCACTTGATTTTGGTGACTTAGCCGCGGGCGACAGCATAAACCAACTTCTGGCCGCTGCTGCCGCTACTATGGCGCCAAAAGGTTGGTAAACGTTCAAGTTGAGGCCACACCGCTGTTGGGTTCGCTTGTACGTTACCATCGAGCTGTGCGCAGACGCCATTGAGCAGACCGAACTACCGGTCATTGTCTCGCCGAATCCTGAACTTCTTAGTCAAATTGATTCGGTACAGTTCCTCGAAGCACTTTTGGCTCGAGACAAGGCCACTGCGTACCGTAAGTCTGTTGCAATCTAGACTTGCTCTTACTATCGTCGTCAACGATATGGAGTACTTCACTTATTACGATGACGAGGGTGAACCCTATGTTCCTGATACTCCTCGCACCGATGTCCTAGAGGACGGCTACAATCCTTCGGACCCCTTCAACCTTTACCCGCATTTTCCTAACCAATTTGCCACTCACCCTGGTCGTGCTCCTTCAGCACGTAACGACACTATGCCGCCGGTGAACACCGAGAATCGGGCTCAAGTCCCTGGTACATCCGCTGGCGTTCGGGCACAAGCTCCCGTCGCCGCAGCTGTTAATAACGACGAGGTACTTAAACTGTCTGTGCCCCCGCCGAAGTTGTCTATCCCAATGGATGATTCGCTGGATCCACACACGGTTGCCGATACTACTCGGGCCTTCATTCAGGACATCAACAAGTACTTCCAGATGGTCAAAGGGGGTAACCGTGACAAGGCACGCTGCTTGTATCTTGCCACCGCACTCGAGGGCAGGGCCAAGCGTTGGCATGACGAGTGGACCTTAGCTCGCGTGGATTACACCTCGGCTGAATTGCTTGATGCCTTGCGCGTTCGCTTTGCACCGCAAATTCAGCCCCGTGAGCATGAGACATGCGATAAGCTGCGGCAGGCTACGTACCGCATGCATGCCCGCGAGTCCGTGGCTGCCTATCAGTCGCGCTTTGAGGCCATGTGCACGCTGATTACTGACATGACCACCCGCGAGCGCATGTACTGGTTCCACGCCGGTCTCTCTGATCAGTTGCAATCCCTTTGTGCAACTGACGAGCGCGGCGTCCACATCAGGACCTACCAAGCCCTCGTTGATTTTACGCTTGGCCGAGAGAACCAGCTTGAAGCCGCTAAACGTGCCCGTGCTGCCTCTCGCCTGAACTTCCTTGCTGCCTTCCAGGAGGACGATGACAAGGAGGATGAGCAGCCGGAGGCCCCGCTCGCCGGGCCACAGGGGGCCCCAAGCGCCACCGCCTCCCGGCCCTTGGCCGCTGCCGCCGCTCATCCCCCGTCGTCGCCTCCCTGGAAGAAGGCGGGTCGCAAGGCCAAGTCCAACAACAAGCGCAAGGACCCGCCCGTCACCGCTGCCGCTGCCGCGTCCGGGTCGGGGAAGTTTGACCCCGCGCGGCACGATCCACATGACATGACCAAGTTCGGCATCACTTGGGCCCAGTACTGCCAGTGCTACGGCAAGGTCTATGTCGCTTGTGGCAACCCCGGCCACAAGATCCAGGATTGCAAGGACCCCAAGTGGCTCGCCCGCAAGGCGGTCCTCGACGCACAGAAGAAGAAGAAGCAGAAGCGTGATTAGGGGGCTGCCCAGGTTGATGCGGAAGGGGCGTCTCTTGGGATTACCTCCGGTGCGACGGACGGGGCGGTACCTTTGCCGGCCGCGTTGCCTTGGCGTACTTATCGCTCGGCGCGTGCTTTGACCCCTGCGGTTCTGTCTGAGATCGAAGGACATCTGGGCCACCCGCTCTCGTTCGACGTGCGTGCAGTGCGCGCGGGGTTCGATGAGTTGTGTAACCTGTGCGCACCTAGCGGTCGTGTCCTCTCGTCCATCGATCTTGGCGGCCATGTCGTACTGTTCACCACTTCGACTCTTCATACCCTCCAGCGACAGCTTAGTCACTACCGTGCGTGCAAACGTCAGCGACCGGACACCGCAGCTTGTGTCTTATTGCCTGCGTTCCTTGCGCGTAAGGCATCGTCGCTGCTCCATGGTATGCGTCGGGTTCACAGGTACGCGCCAGGTACGCGGCTGTTCAACGGGCTTAACTTGTCCGGGGCTCCTGTGCCTTTGCCGCCCTTGCCGTACTCAGTCGACGTGTGGTATGAACCGCCTGCTAAAGGTCCTACTGCAGCTGCTGCTCCTATCATCCCTGTTCCCGCCAGTCCTTTCTGCCGTCGCAGGAGACCATCTGCCGTTGGTACAAGTCCTGGCTCCTGGTCTTCCCCCGCGGCCCCCGCAGCGCCGGTGCCGCCACCTCCTGAGCCCGCCGCGCCGCCTGCCGCGCTCCGCGCCGCGCCACCTGTCGGCCCGCATGCCGCGCCGCCCGTCGTGCCGCCTGTCGTACCGTGTGCCGCGCCTGCGCCAGCCACCCGTGGACCTACACCTGCTGTGTCGGAGTTCGCGGCGCGTCTGAAGCTCGCTGCTTCCACTGATCCGTACTTTCGTGATCCATCCGCGCAACACTGCTAACCTGACCTGCACAGCATGGCCTTTGGATCCGCGCCGTTCAGGACCACGCACCGCCAAGTCGTGGTGCCGAACGACGATGCCCTTCGTCGCGACATCCTGCGGCACTATCATGAGGGTCCCCTCGCTGGGCACCCCGGCGTCACTCGCCTGGTCGAGCTTGTCTCTCGCCTCTTCTGGTGGCCGCGCCTGCTCGCCGACGCCACGGCCTTCGTGCTGTCGTGCGACTTGTGTCAGCGCAACAAGCCGCAATCCGGTAAGACGCCTGGGTTGCTTCAACGGCTTCCCATCCCGGACCAGCCGTGGGACAGCGTCTCCATGGACTTCGTGGTCTCGCTCCCCAAATAAAACTGAGGGGGGATACGACGCGCTGATCGTTTTCGTTGACCGCCTGACTAAAATGGTGCACCTGGCGCCCACGACCACGCAATGCACGGCCGAGAACGCTGCACGTGTGTTCTTTGACAACGTCGTACGCCTGCACGGCGTCCCCAAGGACATCGTGTCCGACCGTGATGATAAGTTCACGAGTAAGTTTTGGGGAGCTCTCGCTGCCTTGCTCGGTATGAAGTTGCACATGTCCACTGCTTACCACCCGCAAACGGATGGCCAGACTGAGCGCACAAATCGCACGCTGGGTGACATGCTCCGCAATTTCGCCGGCCGTACCCCGACCACGTGGGATACGTACCTGCCTCACTGCTGCCGAGTTCGCTCTCAACAATGCCGTGAATTGGGCTACGGGTCGCAGTCCGTTTTTCCTTAACTACGGATATCACCCTGCACTGCCCCTCTGGCGCGAACTTGACGTCAATGTCCCTGCTGCTAAGCAATTTGCCCAGTCCTTCGTGACTCGCCTGGCAGATGCTAAGTCCTGCATGGAGGCGGCTCAACAACGGACTGCGGATTACTACAACCGTAACAAGAAGGACATCACCCTTCGCCCAGGGCAGCTGGTCATGCTAAGTACCAACACCTGCGCTCGCTCGCGCAAGGTCCTCGTAAGCTGCTACCACGCTGGGTTGGTCCGTTCCCTGTCGTGCGCATGGAAAGCTGCTGTCGAGCTGACCCTCCCGCAAGATATGCGTATCCATCCGACGTTCCACGTGTCTCTTGTCCGGCCGAACAATGCCCGGGAACACGCCATGGAAACCCCGTCGCAACCCGATCCTGCGCCTGTTGCCTGGCTGTCTGACTCGAAACCCCTGTGGTCCGTCGAGCGCATTCTCGACTACAGGTGCCGCCGCATTCGGTCGGGTAAACGGTTTCGCAACGTGCATGAGTGGCTCGTCAAGTGGGCTGGATACTCCTCTGAGCACAACAGTTGGGAGCCTGCGAGGCACTTCACTACTCCTGATTTGCTGCCGGAACTCGACGCAGTGCGGGCCCGGGCTAAGCAGTCAGCGAGGACGCTTCCGCCGAAGGGTGGATAGTTGTTGTATCGTGCCCTCGCATGCATGATTAACAACTGTCTTTAACTTGATGTCCAATCCTATTTGGCATTCTCTCCGTTTTCAGGTAACCGTCGCACAATGCGCCGCAACTGGCCTTCTTTGGGTCGTCACTATGACACCTGCCACAATGGCACCAGTTTGTAAAACTATTTACAAACGGGAACTATTGCGTCAAATCGCATAGTTGGAGCGCAAGCCTCTGGCATCTCGATCCCGATTAAGGGTCACCGGGGTAACAGTCGTCGGTTGGGCTCGTGCGTCCACCGCACCGACCGTACCACTACTGGTTGGCAAAATGTGTTCTTAAACACACCAGGTCTCCTTAATCGGCAGTTCTGACTGCCCCCAGCAGTTGGACTTGTGGCTTCGGTCACAACAGTCCGGCCACATACTAGGAGACGGTTTCGGCGGCCTGGTAACACGGATAGGGGCCGCAGGCGGATACCTGCGTGAACAAAATACTGGTGACCAATGTCGACTCCCAATCCTTAAATCGGCGGTCCACTCAACACACGCTTGGGCTTAGAGGTCCAGGAGTAAAGCTTTCTTCCTTTCTTTCTTTCTTTGCTGAGGTGGCTCAGACAATCACCAAGAACCTGCGTAACCGTGTCCCAGGGCCCCTTCCAGACCAAGAGGGCATGTGTCCCGCCATGTGCCGACCAGCAAGCACGCTAAGCGGCACCCCGGGCTGGCAAATAAGGTCGTGCACTAACGGCAAACAGTACTGGTTCTTGGGTTGAGGCCCGTTGAAATTGTCACCGTGCCAGAGCGAGGGCAGGCCCGGGCCGTCCATGTATGGACACAGAACTGCAAGCCTACACACTTGAAAGTAATGGCTTCGAGGTATTCAAGTCTGATCTTCTCGTTATACAGCTAGTAGCTTTAGATAGTGCGTGCGTGAAAGCAAATTATACTGCCAATGTTCTTTGTTGTGGAAAGGTGGTCAACGGAAAAGCCAGCCTGTGTATTCCAAGCACAACGTCAGTCCAGGGAAATCAATACATGCAGTAACAAGTAAGCTCGCTCCACAAGCTCCATACTACGCGCGCCTTGCTACGCGTAGCAAATTTTACGACGGGCCAAAATGGCCGTCGTAAATTTGCTACACCGTAGCAAAATTTACTACGCCACAGTAGTGGTACCCTCCCATAGAAACACTTTGCGTAGCAAAAACGTGCGTGGTTTCAGGCCCATCGATTGAAACACCCCTAATAGATCGAAAAGTTACACCTATGCCGTGAACAGAAATACAGAGGGCCATATCCCCACCCAGACATACCTCGCTGTACACAGCGGGAGGGGGCAACAATACCGAAGGGATGGTCACAGCAGCAGGCGGGACGGATCCCCATCCAGAAGAGGACAAGTAGGGGTCGGCTTCTTCGAAGCCGGAAAAGGGCGGGGCCCCCTATAATCCGTACAGGCCGCTTGCTTTAGAAAGAAAACTCTATTACCGCGCAACAGTGTGAGAGAGTGAAAGGTTGCCATTGGGGGTGTCGTTGATGTTGAAGGGGGTTCGGCGTGCATAGATTCACCAGGCCCAAACACGTCGGCAGCCCCGAAACCATCCTGCAGTACGCGCCGCCGGCGACGGCGGTCATCGTATCGGCACTATGGTAACGATAGTGCCATAGTGCACTACCACATCCGTCTGTCAAGCAGATGATCACAAAGCAAGCTTGAAGCATCCTTGTTTTGCCGTGAAACTGTAGTTGTTTGGTCCGTCGGCAGGCATGCAACCCTTCAGTTGCACGCCCGCAGCAGACGTGAACCTCTAAAGTTTTCTATCAATAGTTACATAGCAAATGTAAGACAAAATCAGGGTGCGAAAAAGCCGCGGTGAGACCCGGACTTTGGGCCATCGGAACTGGAGAACTCGTTGGCACTCGGTACGCTATCCCTTTGCATCTTGAAACTTTGGTTCAATACATATTGTTGAGTTGTATTCATCTGGCAAGACAGAAAGGCAAATCTTGATGTTGGTGGTATCTTGATGTTCAAACATCAGAACACTATCGAAGTTCAATTTAGCACGCGCCGCCCATTCCTAATCCAAGTATTCATCACGCGGCATCTGTTGCAACAAACATGAGCGCGAGAGGCGTTGGGTGGATGTTGACTCGGGTCCATGGAGACCGCGGAGCTTTACTTTGACCGTTTGTGCGCAAAGAATTTTTTTCAGCCAAACCAAGAATACCTTGCAATAGAGGACAATTAATATGACAAACATAGCGAATTAGTTTAGCGGATAATGAACGTTTTGCCGTTACCGGACACACACACACACACACACGGACATGGGCAATCCTAGGGGGCGGGGCCCCCCGAACGCGCTTCGCGCTGGGGCCCCGCCCAAAAACGCCAAGCACAGGGAAGGTTCTGGACCCGGATTCTCTTCTTACCACACATGCATACAGGCACCTCATTACCCAGCTACCACCACCAGCCCTGAAATTCACGCGCTGTACGTAATAATAAAATTATAATAATATTACGCCGGGCAACACCCTGGCATGTGTTAAGGGGACAGGGACGATCGATGAGTGAGCGAGGCTCATTAGAGCCTGTACGCTGCCGTCACCGGCCCTGAGTCAAAGAGTTCCCTGTTAGCCCACCACGGTGCGTTCATTGGCGGGTGATGGGGGTTACGGGAATTCACTCCAGTACCCGTCTACATTTTATGATGTCGTTGAGGCTGTGGAAGGTGTGGTCATGTATGCGGATAGGCCGGTGCAGCAGTGTGCCGCTTTGTCATGTGCGATGCGTGCCAAGCTCAATCAGAAATAATAATAATAATAATAATACGCCCAGTCAGGGACTGTGGCATGTGTTAAGGGGGCAGGAGTGATGAGGCTATGGGTTTCCCCTTGCCTATACGCTACCCGCCACCGCTAATGTGAAATCACGTTCTGCATTGTGTGCTAAGTTCCTGATGGATTGTCTCCTACAGGTTGTCCTCTTTCCATCTTGCGTCGGAGTGTAACGATGCCGTTCAGCATATGTACGGCATGGTCGTGCAGGTCGTTCAAGCACGCCCTGGCTGCGTGGCTGCAGGCCCCGAGCTCAACCAGGAGTGGAAGGAGGTCTTTTCGTATGGTTCCCCCGAAACCCAGACTGATGGCGTCCTGTTTCGTATAGCGCACCTTCCATCCCGCTTCTGCAAGCTCTTTGGCTAGGGTCTCGTGCTGCTGCACTTTGTCGTGCTGTTTCGCAGTGTGGTTGGTGTCTGAGGTGTAGCCGATTTCAAGAATGTGCACGGTGTGGTCCTCGCGATCCCAGGGGCCTGTGTATCCCGGTTTACTTGCCTCCAGGAGTGGTATCGTTGGTATGAACAGTATGTCCGGTCTGAGTTTTAGGCGGAGGTCGGTGGGTGTATTTGGCAGCACCCACTCCGGTATGCGGGTGCTCGCGGCATAGTCAGGGAGCTGCTGCGCCTGACAAGCATCCATGATCATGAAGCAACCACCCAAGCGTCCTGTGGCGAGCAGTCTGGCGATCTGCCGGACTGCGACATTGTGTCGTTTGATGTAGAGGGCTGTCATGTCCGGGTGTTTACAGCCACCCAGGATGTGTCCTCCAGAGTCGGGACCCCGGCACAGTGGGCAGGGTGCGGTCTCCACCATGTGTGGTGGGACTGCGGATTGTATACGCGATCGTTTGGTGCCTACCAGGGGACGTCGGAAGCGCTGCGCCAGTTTGTTGTTCCACAGTTGTCCGTACCAAAAGTCCATACACCGCTTGAGTTTCTTGTGCCTTCCCGCGCGCCGGTTGAGGGTGCGCGCGCTTGTACGGATGTCTAGGTGCGGGAGCGTGGCTGACATGAAGGACGTGTACAGGGTTGGTTTGGTGTAACCGAGGTGCACCTCTGGTTTTATTAGCGATGTCACCCCTCGGTTAAGGTCGTTGGCGTAGTGACCGGCGGTGCGTTCCGGCCCGCTGGCTTTTCGCACCCACCAATAGTGCGCTCTGGGGTCGTTGTCGGACGTTTCTGTTTGCCACGTGGCGTCGTCGGGCGCGTCCCGGCGCGCAGCCTTAACTGCCGCTCTATCAGCCGCGTCATTGTATTTTATTCCTGTGTGGGATTTTACCTTCAGAAGATGTGTCTTGAGTTTCCTTACAGCTCGTTCTTTCAGAATCCGTACAATGTTCGTAAGTAGGTCTTTGTGTTTACTGAGCGCGAGTTTCGTAGGTTGATTTATCATTTTCTTTATCAGAAACAGTGACGCGGCTGAGTCAGTCCAGATTGTAATGGGTGCGTTGTTGAGGCCCTCCTCGTCATTTCTCATTGTAAGACCTTGGTGGATAGCACTGAGCTCGCAACGTGTAATGGTTTGGCATCCCGTCGTTCCTGCATTAACATCTATGTAGAGCGTTTTGCCTGTGAGGGCATCGACCGCGGCCGCCCCAAGGACTTGCGCTTCGGCTTCATCAACCTGGATCTTTTGGACAGACCCATCAGTGTATATGCCGGATTCAGCGTCATGGCGCAGAGCTATTTTTGCTGGGAACATCAGGTGTGCGCTGCATCTATCGTTCGTCGTCGGTCAGGTTGTCACATCTCCGGGAGCTCAGGCTAGGTGCACAGCCGGTTTCGTACTTCTCTTTCAACCTACGTATGTGTTTGCGCACCCATTGGGGTAGTCGCAGGTGGGTCTCGTCCATTGCTGTGCGGTCCTGGGGCGGCTTCGTGATGGAGTCGATTGCTTGGCGAAGTGGTTCCACGACACTGCCTCCAGTCTTGTTGGCCACGAGGATCAGGTCGAGGCCGTTGGGGTAAGAGGGGACGTCTTCCCATATTGCGTCGTTGCTTAGGTTGCTGTCACTCCTGTCGGTCGAGATTGTCCCGACGTGAGTGACCAGGTCGTGCCGTAGGTACCGGGTGTAGGGTGCCGTTTTAGATGCAGGGAACACGAGCAGCGTGGCCGTGGGGTCTGTGTGGTTGCGCTCTGCGTCAGCCCATCCCAGGGCCCATCGCATGGCATGGTGTCCCTCTTCGGGGGTTGGTTCCGGGTGAGCGACAGAGGCACCCCTGAATGGCTGTTGGTATGCGTCGTGGCTTGCTCCAAACAGTTTGTCCTCGGGGAATCTTGCATGGTATACTCTTGTGCACTTGGCGACGTTCAAGGGCGAGGCGAAGCGCTCCGTGTCCGCACCTATGGCCTGCATGAGTCGTTCCATGAGATATTCGCTAAGACGTTTCTCGTGCGCTTTTTTGACGGTATTCGTTTTGCTCCCGCCCCTGTCCCTGTATCGTAGCAGCAGTCGGGCCACGTCTTCGGGGAATCCTCCGGGGGCGGCAAGCCTCGCATGTTCTTCCGGGTGAGCAGATTTGGCCGCCGTGTATCGGAGCCACATGTCGCGCAGTCGTGTTGCTGGGAGCATTCCTAGACATTTTCCCCTCGGGTCGTAGACATATGCGCGTTTCGCGGTTTGTAGGTCCGCGGGTTCCCGGTCTCGGGGATCACTAAATATCGGGTGCGCCGCGCCCGGCGCGCAATTGTGCTTGCCTATTTGGATTGTGTATTTGCCGGTCGGGTGTATGTCCATCTCCGGGTTCCGTGCTTCGGTGTCGATCTCCACGTACCTCCGAAGGGTCCGCTGTCCTCGGGTGGTCTGGTAGCACTCTTCTTCCCATCGTCCTTGCCTTTGTTCGTCCGTTAGGTGTTGATCTTGCGCCTGGTTCACTCGCCCGGGCTCATGTTCGATGCCGTGTTCTCGTCTATGGTTGTATTCTGATAGCAGGGTGTCCCATGTGTCTTGCGACGCGAGCCTGGTTTCCTCCTCTTCCGTTGGTTCCCATTCAACGTCTAGCATGCCGCCTTCCCCATCATCTCCTGTGGTGTATGGTCGCAGGTCGCGCGGTGTGTACTTGTGGGCTTCGTAAAGCGGAAGCGCCCCCTTGGGTATGAGGGTCCTCTGCCAGGCGACCGTGTAGTATGTACGGTGAGTCGGTCGGCTATGTCTCCCGGTCCGTTTTTGCTTACTCGGGGGCGGGTCAGCGTCCACTCGCTTTCGTGTTTGGGCTATAATGCGGGCCACTCTGTCCTGCGTCCCGAACAGGGCTTGGGTGATGGCGAACCCATGTTCGGTTGGCACCCCCTCGGGCCAGTCTTGGTTGCCCATGAGCATATTGTAAAGTCGTTGCGCGTCGGGCACCCTCTGGCTGAGTCCCCGAAGGTTGGGGAGCCTCAGCAGGAGGGCACAGTGTTCGACGGTTAGGGGTCCCTGTTGTGGCACCCATCCGATTGGGTCTGTATCCGTGATCCCATTCACCGGCTTGCCCTTGTTTCTCCGCAGGTCGAGTTTTTGGAGCTCGTGCTTTCGGTTCTTTCCGTCCGGGTTCCGACTTCTGCCTGGGCGTGATGGTCGCACATTCCCTGTAAGCGGTGCGGGTGCAGGGGCTTCAGTGTCCTGTGCCCTGTGCCTCATGTGGTCTGGGTGGGTATTTTCTGGGTCGGGGCGCGCATTCTGGTCGGGGTTTTGCATCCCGGCAGGCCGCATGTACCGGGTAATGTAGTCTCCCGGGAGGGGGTTGGGGACGGTGCCCCGGCGTGTGAGCCCTGTGACGGTCGGGTCTCCGGGAATTTTTCTGAGATCGGCCGGCAGTGGTGCAGCGCTGCGGTACTTTGCCGCTCCCGTGCGGGTAGTGGCGTCCTCGCTGAGCGCTAGACTGAGTCTATTCAATGCGACTTTGTGTTTCTGTCTTACACGGCGCCCCCGTATACGTTGCAGCTGGGTTGTGTCGATGAGGTGCTGCCCCGTGTTGTTATCACGTAGGGCTCTCAAGTCAAGGCCCAGCTCAAGCAGTGGTTGAAGGCATCGGAACGGTAGGGCGTGCTCGGTTGGGGTCATGAGCCCCTCACCTAGCAGTTGTGCGAGGCTGTTAGCTTCCTGGTGATAGTGTTCCCCTTGGTCTGTAAGCTCCAGACCGGCTTCACGTACGAGCGCCAGCTGTTTGAGCGTCGTATAGAACCGACTTTCCCGCTTGAGCTGATGGATCGGTATGTTTCCGGCATGCTGTCCCTGTACCCGTAGGAGGGCTCTCGTGACTACTCCAAGCCGTCCCGGGTCGTTCAGGGATGTGACGAGCGCTTTGGTGGCGCGGTGCACGTACAAGGTACGTATCGACCCTACGCCTAGGCCCATCTGGTCGGTGGGAGCTAGGATTGCGCGAGTTGGGAATCCCTTCTTCAGGCCGTAGCTTCGTTTAGCAATACCTGCTATCTGCGAGTCGAAACTGGCAACGTCATGTGGCGTGTAGGCCATAGCGCATAGGCCGTATGCGACTTTAGGATGTATCAGCGTTTTGATCATGTTGATGCGCTGGTCGGGGGTGGCGAGGGACTCGACAATTCCTTGCCCCCGGCGCTTGATTTCGGCCCGGGTGTAGGCCACCTGCTCTGCCCAGTCTAGTGTGGGGGTGATGTGCACCCCCAGGTACTTGTAAGGTTCCGTTGGGGGCTCATATGGGAGAGCTTCGCCATCGATGCGGATTTGTCCTTTGAGCATCCTGGCGAGTGCGGCGTCGTACGGCTTACTCCCTGGGCCCCGGCTGAGGTCGCGGTCCGATCGCGCGCGGCCATGTAGGATCCCCTGTAGCTGGCATTTGCTTACGTTCACCTTTAGTCCCCCCCATGTGCAATAGGCCTCGATTTTAGCACACTGGACGCGCGTGTCGGAGACGTTGTTGGTCAGTATGGCCAAGTCATCAGCGAAGGCGCCAGAGCTGAAGTGGTGTCTGTCGTTTTCGTCGGGGGTTAGGCACCCATATCTGTACCCCTTCCGCCATTGTGTAGCCACCTCAGCAATGGTTCCATAAAGATAATGAAGAGCATCGGGGACAGCGTGTCACCTTGGACCGTTCCGCGCTCAATAGGAATCGCGGGTGTGCGCCCGTGTTCTGTTCTGATTGTTGTAGACGCCCGTGAGTACAGGTTTGAGATGACCTCTATTAGGTCTACGGGGTATCCGAGGTCATATAGGATGGACAGCAACTTATCTTGGTCAATCGTATTGAACGCCGACGTAAAGTCGACGTACAGGATGATGAGGTCCCGACTCATGAGAGCCGCGTCTTCCATGGCGTGCAGGACATTCTGTATTTGCCGTTCTGTGTTGCGCTGCCGTAGGAACCCTTCTTGTGCTTCGGTGAAGATGTGAGACTGCTCGCTAAAGAGGGCCATATTCAGCGTGACCAGGCTGGTGTACAGCTTGTACACCATGTTTGCCAGCGCTATGGGTCGCTTGTTTTTTATGAGCAGCGGATCCCCCTTCTTCGGCAGCAGAACCGTCTCGGACGCGGTCCAGTGAGCCGGGATCTCCGCCTTGGCCCACATAATGGTCATGAGGTGATGGAGGACGTGCTGGAGGGCATCCGGGAGCGCCTGGAGGAGTTCATTAGGTATGCCGTCGGGGCCTGGTGCCTTGCTGCGCGCAAGGTGGTTTAGACATTCCCTAAAGTGCATAGGGTCAGCAATCCCGGGGAGCAAGGAGACTGGAACTCCTCTCGGTCGGGCTAGCGTTCGCATGGGGTCGGGTGCGCTCGCTTTCATCCAGGGGTAGTCGCGGGGGGCATCTGTTGGCAGGAATTTGCCCGTGCGGGGTCCGGAGATGGGCTTCGCCAGTTTAGCGAAGTGCGTGTGGAGCGCGTCCAGGATCTCTTCCGGGTCCGTTCGAATTGGCCCATCCGCCGGATGTCGAATGGCGGAGATCCCCCGGGGCTGGTCGTCGTCTTCGAGGACCTGCCTATGCGCCTGTTTAGGCTTCTTGCTCAGGAGTTTCTGGAATCTTTTGGCGGCTTTCTTGCAGCGACTTGTCCTAACTTCCTGTACAATGCGCCTGATTTCTGCTCCTTTATCCCGGATGGCCGCCCTCAGGTTGTCTGCGGGGGTGTCAGCAGCGGCGGCTGCCTCGGTGGCGTGCCCCGCACCCCTGGCCGGCCCGCCGTTCTCTCGTTCGGCGGGCGTGGTCTGCGGATTGGATCTGGCGGGTTCGCCTGATGCGCTGTGTTCTGGGTTCACCGCTGAGTCGTTCTGGTCTCTGGCCCAGTTTGTCGTCCCGCCGGTGAGTTGGCGTGTTAGCTCGGACTTTAGGTCATAGTGTTCTTTGTACAGCCTCGTGAGTTTCTTGTTCAGGGCCCTGGGTGGGTGCAGTTTCCCCGTTTGAGGGGGCTTTTTGTCGCAGTGGCTTTCTAGTATCGTGAGACACCTCAATAGCAGGGTGCCGAGGTTATGACTGACTTGCGTGACGTCCAGGGTGCGGACATCCGGGTGTTGTCGAAGGTCGTTCATTAGGGCACTGGCCTCTTCTTCCGTAATGTTCCGCTCCAGGTTCTCGCTGGCGTGTTGCACAGCTTCCATGGCGGGCTTCAGCAGGTCGTGGAGCGCCGCAATTTCGCTGGTGAGCGAGGCCTCCATTTCCGCTTTCGCATTGGTTTTGCTGTCTTTTGTGATGGGCAATTTGATTCTGCTCCAGCTGTGTGGATGTTGTTCGGTGTTGGGTCGTGCAGCTGGTGGCGGATACAGTTTGAGCCCCGCTAGCGTCAGATAGGTGCACAGTGCCTTGTGGTCAAAGTTTCCGCCGCACTCGTAGACCCTCTCGTATGGCTGCCCATCCTCACTTACTGCTTCCAGGGTGTGCTCGGCGATCAGGACGTCGTCGATACGGCTCTGGTGTACGACGCTTCCTTCTTTCATCTGGGTGTACGTGGGCTCACGCCTGGGGCAGCTGACCGGCTGGAGCTTGGCTGCCTGCGCAAAGCTTTGATGTGCTAGGTCGGCCGAATCGCATTCGCCTGTAGACCTGTCGGTTTTATCGAGGACCGCATTCCAATCGCCGGCGGCCAGCAGCACGTTTTCCCCTCCGGTCGAGGCTTCCCGTACTACTTTGATGCAGTATTCGTAGATCCGCTTGCGCGTTTGCGGGTCTTCCGGACAATACACCCCCACAACATGGAGGGGCGTGCTTGAGGCTGGGGCCATGCGGATGTGTCCAATGTATCCGTTCAGCTGATTCGGCACCGGCGTGGCAGTGACACTGTGTTGGCGACTGAACCGTTCAGACACACAGATCAATACGCCTGCAGATCGGGAGCTGATATCTGGGTTGTGGGGGCGGTTGCTCATGTATGTTTGGTACGGTTTCAGTGCGTGTTTTATCCCGGTGACTGCTCGCCTGTGGTGGCTGCTTAGCTTGGTTTCCGTGAGGACTGCGATGTCGGGCTGCTGTTCGTGTATGGCGTGCTGGACTGCTTCCATTTGCGTTTGAATCCCCCGGGTGTTGAGTGTGACCACCTTGAAGAGCCCCGTCGGCGGTGGCCCGTCCTGGGTGCGCTGGGTGGTTACTTGTTCAGGGTTCACTTCCGTGGCTGTTGGGGGCCGGTGTTGTACAGGGGAGTTGGGTTTTGGTTGCTTGGCTTTGCGGAGGTATTTGGCCATCGGTTGCTGCTTGGGCCCGCTCGTGGAGTGGCACGGCTGGGGTGGCGCTTCGGCGGGCCGCTTCCGGATTTGCGGAGCCCTGGTCTGCGATTCCCGTGGTGCGTTCGTAGGGTCGGGTGCCGTGTCGCGTGCGGGCCGCCGACGTGAGGTACGGTGTTGTGCGTCAGGTGCGGTTGGGTTCCGTCTCGCATCGTCTCCGGTGGGGTGCCTCGTAGGCAGGCCCTGTTGCCGTCGAAGGCAGTAGAGGATCGAGTGGGTGGGCGGTCCTTGGGTACGGCGGCGTTTGGGTTGACGATGGTTGCTTGTAGGGCTGGCCGGTCGCCTGGTTTGGGCTGTGTGTGCGGTGCCTGTGTCGGCCGATGTTTGCTCGGTTTCCTCGTCCTGTGTGTCAGGCGCTTGGGTTCCCGGGGAGGTCGTGTTTTCTTGTAGACGTTGTGCGCGGTCGGGCTGGTCGGCTGTCGGGTTGACCTCGGCGTCCTCTACCCTTGGGTTTTGCCGAGGGGGAATGTCCGACAAAAGCTTTGGTGCTGGACGGATGGGACGGAATTCGATGTGCATTTGGTTTATGGTCATGATGTCGATCGAATCCAAGTAGTGCACGTGCCCATGGAGTCGCGCCCATTCTACTTCATCCAGCAGTTTGGGTTGTGATTCTTCTGAGTCCAACCGGTACCATTGGTCTCCTGCCCTACGAATGGCGATGGCATGTCTCGTATCGTGTACGATGAAGCCAACAGCTAGGGCAGTACTGTTGTTGGGTGTGTGTGCGCGCACTTGCTGCAGAATATGTCCTCGTGTGCTGCCGCGTTGAATGTTGTATCTGCTGCTGACTTCGGCGAGGTGTGGGGACGGGCCCCCTTGTATGGCGACATTGTACCGCAGGTAGTGATTGACTATCATGGTGTTGAAGTTGCCTGTGACAGCGTTATACGCATTATGCCATAGCGTGGCCGCCGCGGCAGTGGTGGCTGAGGGCCGAAGCTGCTGATACATATTATTGCAGTACTGCAATACATGGTACGGGTGTATCAGGTTGGTCCCTAACAGGTTGTTAATGGCGTGTATTTGACAGAACTGAGCTACTTGTTTTTCGTGGTACGTGGGAGCGTGAGCACTGGGTATAGGGGCCAAGTCAGCTGTGGTCTATGGGGGGATTATCTTCCCTATGATTCACGTTGGAGTTGCGTGTGGCCTGTGGTGTGGCCCCAGCTTGTCTGTGAGGTGTGCGAGTTGGGCAGAGGTCCGTTTGCACCCTGATGTAAGCATCCAGGTTGCACTTACGGTACCTATCACAAGAAGCACGAGGAAACTCAGCGCCAGTCGCCAGCGCGGCGATACGTTGCGGCAAACTGCGGGCAGGGTTCCATGGCGGGCCACCAGGTGACAACCCGAATCTGTTCTAGTGCCGAAGGGAGCGCGGGTTACGGTCCTTGTTTTGTCATACTGCCTTGTTGCAAGGTTATTAGGTTGGCCTTGAACGGCGTCATTTGGCCTTTCGTTCGCAAGGGACATAGTTGTGTAGTTGCGTGTCGGCCCTGCCTCCCTTGTGGACTCCAATTCTGAGGGCCTGTTGTGTTGTTGTCTGATTTTATCTTTTCTCGTTTCAATACGGTTGATTTCCCATGTACGGCGGGAAATGGGTTGCGAGCTGGGTAGCTTTTTCGCCCATAGGACGCCGGTATCATAGTTAGCATCAGCTGTAATCAACCTCCATGTTTCTTTTGAGAAGTAGTGGATTCCGCCCTGGCGAAGGCTGCTGGTTACATGTCTCTGCCCGTTCCAGAGATGGATTATCGCGACACCTAATATGTGCTGTTGTTCATTGTAATTCTCATGGAAAGTAAGAGACTGCTGTTGCGCAGCGGCTATAACGACGTCCGCAGCAGTATTCTCTGTCTGGGAAGTAAATCCCTGAGCTCGCAGACGAACGCCTAGAAGATATTGGAATCCGATGAATTGTGGCTTATCATTTAGAGCCGTTGTCTGGCTGTCGACCCGTGCTCGATGGTCCTGCCGTTTACCAGTTTCTAAGACAAGCTGGCAGTGCGAGCAGAGCATTTCAGTGCCTTTGTGGTGCTCAAAAGCTGAAGTTGTCGCATTTCTATCCTTGGGGAAAATCTGAAGGAGGTCCTCATGGCGCCTGCCAGAGACCTGCGTCGCGCCGCATTGAAATGGCCAACTCCACAGCAACGTTAGCATCAAGATCAGAGCAATTGCTGTGCCTTGGCGGCCAGAAAGGCCGCTCAAGTTCATTCGAATTCTTCGGGGGTGGTCATGAGATTGACCAACTGGAAATCTAGCGTCCTGAGCCCTGGGTGCTGTGTTGCCAGACAACGAGCTAGCCCTCAGTTTAACGGTTCCATGAGCCGGTAGGGTCCACACTCCCAGCGCTGTATCCCACCTCTTAAAAACTTGGAGAACGAACCCAAGCCTACTTTGTGACAGTGCCCAGCGAGCACTAGTGTAGCATCCCTCCCAACAAACACTGTGTCCCCTTCAAATCTTTAGCGTCTTAGACAAGGGGCTCTGTGTGTCTTGGTGCGTCTATCTGCTGCTGCTACTGCCATGAGTGGATGCTGATCTGGTTGTTATTCTGAGCGGCTCATACATGGATCTGTACTTGTGTGGGTGTAGCCACCACCGCTGTTACTGCCGTATGTGTTCCTTAGTGCCCCTTGGTATATATGTGTGAGTGCGTCTGCTTCTGCTGCTATGGGCATGCAGCTGCTGACCTGGCTGCTGCTGTTCTAAGTGCCTCAGCCATGTGCGCGTGTGGCTGTTTGTTGGTGCGTGTGGCTGTGTTTTCTACTGCCTTGGGCTACCGACATGGCTTCCAGTCCGGTGCACGAAAAGGCACGCATGCATAATGCTGTTCGTTGGACACAGTGCAACTTCATTGTTCATGTTACATTTCACCCAGTGAGTAAAATCGATAACAGCCGCGTGCATTGTATGTCCAAAAACAGCTCCTCATTCCCAGCCATGGAATACCTGACAGCCTCCACCAAGTAACGCTAGGGAGGTCACTCCTGTTGTTCTTAGACGTCAACATTAGACATCATACCCTCTGCACTGTGGGTAACAGCATTGGACACCGCCCAAACAGCCACTGACAGCGTGTCACAGCCAAATCATTGCGACCGTCACTGACATTGCTGGGAACTGTCGTGTCAGAGCTCAGGCAATACCTATTGAACAGCGAATAACAGCGGCGGAAATGTTGGCTAAAGCTGTCAGGCTAACGTTTCCTGACAGGCAAATAAACCTGTCTGAGCCTGTCAGACCCCCTATGAGTTGGTAGGGTTCTGGAGGTGGTGTGGGCATACAGGGGTGGCTACACCACCCCTCAGTTCCCCACCCCCTTAACACACCGGCCGGCGTACTCTTATCATTATTATTATGGATGCTGGCAAGGCAGAGGATATCCCACCGTTCTGCAGTGGCATGCGGATACCAAAATGGATGCTGCCACACCTGACTGGAGAGGAGGCCTGACGCCTCAGACCTGACATTATGTTCATACCCACACTCGCCCCTCACAAAAACAAGTGCAAATTTAGCGTTTAAACGCTACCAGGCGAGTGATAGGATGGAGGGTGGAATAAAATGATAGTAACCAACCTAGGCTTCCCCGGTGGTGCGGGCATACAGGGGTGAATATGCCACCCCTCAGTTCCCCACCCCCTTAATACACGCCAGGCTTCGGCCGGCGTACTATTATTATTATTGTTATTATTATTTTCTCGGTAATCTCGCGCACAGCGACTAATTCCGCCGCTCACAGTAGTACCGATATCGTCCCGCAATAAGCCGACGCCGGCAAACCCTGGTGGCGCCGGTCGGGTCCTTGTCTGTTGTTGTAGCCTCCGGGTAGCCGGACCTCACTTCACTGACCTTGGTGGCTGCACTGGTCACGACCGAGAACTCACGGGTGCTGAAGGCGCTGCCCCCCTCATCAAAGTACACCTCACCCACGGCTCCCATCTCGCCAGTGTTCACAGCGCCCTCCCATGTGTCCCAATTCTGCGCCTGTACTGTGGCACCCGGCTTTCCAAACTGCTTAGGCACGCTACCCAGCTTAATGTTGGAGGGGGGAAGGAAGGACTCTCCGCGGCCGGTGACAAGGCTGGCGGAGAGGGCGTCACGGATGGCCGCCGAGTCAACCGCATAGCCGGCAGGCACCTGACGGCATGTATGTAGGGGTACATAGTTATGCATGAAACGCAGCAGATGGATGGAGCAGGGCTCAAGTCAGGTGGGTCATCAGGTGCGTAATTATATTTAATCTGGATATGCAAAACCATGCAGCAGACGTTTGCCTACTTGTATGGTCAGAGTGCAGCACGCAGGGAATCTGTAGTGTGTTTACTGCGCTGCATGCAAGCAATTCAAGTTCATGCTGCAGTACCCACTCCTGATCCACGTGCTGGATCTTCCGCCGCTAACGAACAATTTGTTCATACATGCGCAAGGTGTGTAGCCAGTGCGGCCACACTGACCTGTGCAGCATGCATCTATGCCATGCATGCTCCGCGTGCTGATGTCCATCCTTGACAGCATATGTCCAAGACAGTCCGTATACTTTGTTATAAAAGTATCTACAAAAATAAGTTCCGCTGCAATAATGTTGAATTGATTAACAGTTCACCACAGCAGCTTGTTTTAGTGTTCATGACTTGATTACCCGCCGGTGGCCTGCCTTTACAGACGTTCAGTTGTCCAAGCGAGGAGGAGGAGTGCAAAGGACAGCGTTGAACTGTTTTCAGTACAGCGGCTGGGAGAAGTGCAGTGAAATGGACAGAAGGACAGCAGGATGGGGCACTGAAGCTTAGGAACTGGTGGTTCTTACAGCCTTCCATACATCCAGTAAATGGACTGTTGTGGGGTTGAGCCATGTTCAGGGGGCAACTTCACTAGGCAGGGGCCTTCAGTTTTCTCTTAGGCGGGTATCTGGCTTGACTATGTACGTATTTGCTTGGGAAGGGCCTTAGTTGTCGCCGGGCTTCACCCCGGCTTGAGCCTGGTCTTGATGGTGCTCTTTGGTTGTGTGCTTGATCCCCCAGCTTGGGAAGCGTCTTAGGCGCCGGGCTTCACCCCGGGCTTGGGCAGCAAGGGTCTTGGTTGTGCTCTTCGGGTGTGTGCTTGACCCCCCGACTTGGGGAGGGTTTTGGTTCCCGGTCTTCACCCAGGCTTAAGTGTAACGACTTGAGGAATTAACTCAAGCTCTTGGTGAAGATGTTTCCCTATGATATGAACAACATGCGAGATCAAGTTCTTCTCAAGAGCTCCTCAAGATGGCCCGTCCCCCATGTGATAGCAATACATGCATGTACAACGGCCGTGTGTGTGCTCACCTGGACTATAGCAAGTGTGATTCGCGGGGCTGTGCTGGAGGTGGCGCCAGCGGGACCCGGTGCCGTTACCTCAACCTGTGTTGGTGCGCAGGTAGGTGTGCATGAGGGGATGTAGCCAGGTCTGTGTGTAGTGTAGTGTAGTGTAGTGTAGTGTAAGGTGAGACCTCATTTGATGAATGGCATTTGCGGTGCACGCGGCATAGTAGTTTAGTTAGTTTGGTGAGAACTGGCAAAGTCTTCTCTAGATGCTGGGACTTTGCTTCGTATTGGATTTCTGGTATAGGGCAGACCATTGTTAGACACCTCCAACATTGTAAACATTGTAATATATGTCAGATAGAGGCTGGATGTAACAAAGATACGTTGAAATGCGTGGCACCTTGCCGCCTCCATCATGATTGCATACAGCAGTACCCACCTAACCATGGACAAGAAGCGAAAGCCAGAAGCCCAGGCGAGCACCGACAATAGACATGTTAGGCAGGTGTAAGCGTGGGCGTGATTAGGGTGAGAGTGAAGCGAGTGTAGTCAAGGGCGGGGTGCAGGTAAAGGTGGCGCAATGCAAGAAATGCTGTGTGTCGAGGGGCGGGAGAAGGTGCTTGTGAGACTGCTGTGCAGCAGGTAGGGCCGTGCAAGGGGTTTGCCGAACGTGAGGCGAAAGAGGGTGGGGGCCGGCCGACACGTCGTGAATACTAGGAGGGGGCAAGCACAGGCGGAGAAGTGAAGGGGTGCGGGGCAAAGGGGATGGTGGGATCGAGCCATTCATACGACATCACATGCCGTGTTCCCTGGTTTGAGACGGAAGCAAGCTGGCCTTCACACTCGTCAATAATTACAGAAGTGCTATGCTTATTAGCTTGCGCAATACTGACCTCACACGTGTGGAGTTGTCAGCAACATACAGATGCATCGCATGAATACAACCATTCTACACACGCATTTGTGCACACACGGCCGCTGCCGCGCATGTCGTGAAGAGCTGCGTAAGTCAGCCAAGTGGTGCACATATCTAGGGGTCTGCACTCGCTTGTCGCGTGCCACTGTAGCAGGAGACCAAGACTGCAAGCAGCGAGCCGCAATTAACGGCGAGCTAATAACGAAAATCGTATTGTAGCGCTTCATTCTCACCCTGGCGAATTTGATGGGTCGGCCAGCTGAGTCAGTAAGCGGCTCCGAGCCGTCATTTATGTAGGCCACTGACACGGCACTCACGCGGACGTCGACCTGCTTATTAGGCCATGTGTTGCAAGGCGGAGGTTATCTCTCCCTGCCCTCTACCCAATCTTTGACGCTTGGCGGTTCGGAAAAAACATCAAAAAGCACGCGCACGACGATGCACTAGAAGGGAAAAAAGGAGACTACCACCTTTCAACGGGAGCCAGGAAGTTGCAGTAGTTACAGTGGACCCACATGCGTTCCAAGAGCCCTGTTAATCGAGCTGAGTCCCAGGCCATGGCTTCCAGCATGGAAGTAAACTGGGGACAGCCCTCCTCAGCGCCTCGATTTGGCTAGGTTTCTATCCGTGACCCTACCTCACCCTGAGCTCGTGCGTACCTTCGTCGCGGCATCTGTTGCGATTACCACTGGCTTAGTGGTAGGCGCACTATCAGCAAAGCCATTGGCGTTTAGTTTAGCAATTACCGCGCGAGCTCCCGCAGCGGTCGCTGGCGTTTTGAGCGAAGCCGCCAAGCGTGGGTCACGCCATGTCGTGAGGATGGTGTGCTTAGGGGTCGCTGTCGTGCATGACAAACGCTGTGACCCGCATTTGGTACTTTGCGTGGCAAATATCAGCAACAAGGCGACAGCAGCAAACGTAACGCGGTCTTGACAGGGTCTCATATCCACAAGCCCACTGAAGTCTATTCAGGCACCGCCTTGAATTACAGCTACCTACGTATAAAGTTGGGGGATAAACCTCTCACAGGTGTTGTATCCGGTAAAGTGCTCAGTACGCGTGTGCCCGCTTTCCCTTATTACAAGGGAACCGTTTCCACAATCGAGAAAGAAATGGCTTTCGGTTGGACCGGATAATGCCAAGGCATATATAAATAATAAAGCAAGTACGAATGGGCGAAGGAAATAACGGGTATCGAACCTCTGCCCTCAAAGAAGGATGAAGGCCTGCTACCCCAATACATACGGGCTGCAGTCTTTATATACATAAGTCCTGAAATTGTTTGTGTATCATTACTGACATCATTATTATCTGAGGCCCCGGTTCTGCAGGAACTTTAACATTCTCTCCAGAATCGCTCATCAGCAATATTCATGAGATAGACGTATGTAAACGTTTGTCGATTGTATCCTTGTGAGCTTAGTAAGCTCAGTGACAGAATCGCCGTAGCCCCTACTCGAAGGGGAAGTTGCCTGGAAGTAAGGCGGCATTCACATATGAAGCAGGAATCGCGCGTGCCTGAAATGAAAAAGACAAAAATGCCTCCGGCCACTGTTCACATAGAGGACGAAATTACAAATCTTTTGAGTTTCAGTTACCGTTGATTTCATGCTCGGCCGTGGATGAAATGTACCGAGGCCGAAAATTTTGTTGCTGAAATCTGAAGCATGAAACAACAAGTGATCTGACGACTCGTAGTAATCCCGTCGTCGTTTTTATAAGAAAGTTGTCTTTACGTATGCGAAGGTGGCCACATTCATTACCTTAGTTCGCAGTAATTTTTTGTACCGATTGGAAATGTCGCGAGAGTAAAAGCACTTGTTTAGTGCAATGGTCGCACGCAACGCACGGCGGACAGCAATACCCTGCTGCAGGCTGGACTGCATAGCCCCACGGAACGCACGACTGATGACAGCTGCCCCTGCCGTGCGCCCCGGATAATGGATGAAGCCCCTTGTGCCACACGACCTCTTCTCGACCGTTATGCGCGAGGGAAAACTTACAGCTGCGATGGACTCAAAGGGACCCAAGAGCCTGAAGCTAGGACGCACGTCGATCCGCCATCGACCCAACCCCCAACCTGGAACAGGAGGCCCGGCCCACGCATTCTCTCACGGACATCAAAAAAGATCCTAGTACAACTGTCCGCCCGAGCGGCCTGTGCAGCAACACCCGACCCCACACCAGCCCTGCAGAGCACCATCCGCACGAACCGCACTAACCCTCCCACGACCACACGGAACATCCTGGGTCAGATTAGGACCGTGTACCACCGAACCCTTCGTCTCATACCACACGCTACACGCCAAGTAGTGACCTACTGCGCAACCTCAATCACCTACTGCATCGCCGCCTCAGGCGTGTGGGCACTGACACGGTGTATCCTCCGCGCCACTAAAAGCACAAGGCCACTCGATATACGGATCAGCCACATTGCAAATACGGGCCTCCTGGCGACCGCATCCCTTGGCCCTCTGGCCTACACGGTCATTCTTAGTCCTCTCCACGAAACCCTGGGTCTCATCTTGCTGACCGCGTGCCTTATTCGGGTGCTACACTATCTAATGAACACCATCTTAATTCCCTGGACCCTCACTATCGCTAACACGGTCACTCAACACCTGGCGAGGGGCCTGCATCTGACCCGATGGCTACGGCGAAATCCGAACGCAGCCCTAAGGACCATAGTGGCTGCGGCGGCCCTGACGCTACTGTGCTGGCAACTGACGACAGCAGAACCGGCGGCTTTGCCACTCACTGGCGCCATACCAACAATTATAAACGGCCTACGACCCTTCCCCCATGCCACGGCCCGGGCCCGCTCAGCAATTGATGCCTGTACAGCCATAGGTGTGGCGGTGTCAGCCCGCAACACCACAGGACACCTAGAAGCCTGCCTCCTCACACCCCTGGCGGTGATGATATGGACCGAACTGGATCTCTGTAGCAACTTCATACCAACCGACAAAACAACGTGCGGAGGACCCCCCGGCACCACCGCAGACACCACGATCAGTGGGACCAACACCACACCGAACCTCGGCAACACCATAATATGGCCACCCACGGGACGCCCTCGCGGCCAAACCACGCGCGAACCATACCATGAAAAACAGAAGGCGCAGATGTGCATGGTGCACGCCATCAACAACCTGATGGGCGACGCATGCATCGACCCCGGGCATGTACTAGGATACTGCCGTGCAATGTACGCGCACCTCGTGGAGACACGGAAAACAGGCGTGGCTAATCTATGGAAAGGAGGATTTGACCAACGCACAGGCTTTTTCTCAACGATCGTGCTAAACCACTACCTGCGATACGGCGCTGTCGTACAGAAACCGAACGGAGACATCCTCTCCGACCACCACATCGCGACGGTAGCCAGCGGATTCACCCTAGGCCCCAACGACCGACTGGACACTCTGCTCGAACACCTGCCTCCGCACACGCGCAACTGGGGCTTCACGGTGCACCTTGAAAACCCATCCCACGCAATCGCCGTCCGGTACCACCAAGGGGCCTGGTACGTGATCGACTCTATGGACTCCGGACCGCAGAGGATCACGACAGGCTGGCCCCGTGGCCGTGGGTGTAAGCCGGGCCGGTCGCGCCTGCGACAGGTTCTGCGCCACACTTCACTCTTGCGAACTGGCATTAGCCAAATGCGTCTTAAATATGACAATGATACCTTCGGGTGCGACGTAATGTGTAAAAGGCAGATAAGCATGTTACGCTCCGCAACCGTCGTACAAGGGACACATCTCTTATGTCTGTGCAAGACACTCTTCGGTGTTCTTTTAACACCTTAATACAAGGACATACATATTATGCTTCGCTCCGTTTCCGACCTTACTGATATTAGTAGACTCCTTAGAACTGCGCTTCACATCTCTTCCTCTAGTTCCGAACCGGTGAGTACCTTAGAAGATCTTGGGCGGCTAGACACCTAGCTTACAAGTGGTATCGAGTTTCCAGGAATAACTCATCGCGCATAGGGACTAGATATCTTAGTTCACTATCGGGCCTTGCCCATCGCTGAGCCGAGGCTTCGCCTCGTGCTCCAGCACCGAGCTTCGGCTCATTTTTGGGCTATTGCCCTTTGCTGGCTTCGGCCTTTGCTCTGGGCTGCGGCCCTTGCTTTGAGCTTCGGCTCTTTGCTTCGAGCCTCGGCTCATCATCACGTGATGTCCGCCGTCGAGAATCATAAAGATTCTCTTACGCACAGCGTGCGTTATTATTGGCGACGGATCATTCACTTATATTGTGCCATTTCCGATATCCCTGTCCCTCCGCAGGTGAAGCCGGGTGCTTCACGAACGGTCTTGCAGGGTTGCGCAACGGACTTGGGCGTCGATTTGCCAGAGTCTAAACCACTGGCAGCAGCTTTTCTTCAAGAATTAAAGCAGCATAAAGCCAAAATGGATCCTTCTGGCGACGCTCCAATTCCGGAGTTGGATGGCACCGTAAAGGAGCTCAAGACGCAGTTAGACTTCCTTAACCGGGAAGTCCGCTCCTGGGCTGAGCAACATACAGCGCTTCAAGCCACCGTCGCAAACTTGGATCAATCTTTTAACGGGGTGAAGCTTGAGATTGCCAGCCTCGGAGCTCTCGTCGGGCAGATCAACGAGCGCCTTTCTTCACTTCCTCAGCCAGCACCAGCCAACGCAACGGCGGCGGTTGATGCTGATGATCAGATGGAGGAGGAGGAGGGTCAGATCGCCCAACAGCCGGTTCAGCAGCCGCAGCAGCAGCAGCCGCAGCAGCCCTCGCCGCCAGGAGCGACCCGCCAGCGCACCTTTGGCGCTGGCATCACTGCCCGGCAGGCGGGAGGCGCAGCGGGCTCTCCTCAGCAGCTGCAGCCGGCCGCACCACACCACGCCACGGGTCCCAGCGGTGGAGGCAGCTTCGCCGAGGTGGTGGCGGGCGCACATGGCACGCCTGCCCGTATTGCCAGCTTGGACGCCTTCTTAATTCAGTTCAAGCAGGCGAACCTGGCAAGCGCTTTGACCTGGGACGTGGAGGCTTTCGCCCTATCCGCGGTTGCAGCTTGGAATCGGGAGCTGATCAACCGGAACCTCCCCATCGCGACAGAGGAGGAGAAACTCTACATTCGCGAGGATGGCAAGAACTGGGGCCCACTGGGCTCCGCGCGGAGGGAGCGGGAGGCTTCGGGAGACTTCCTGCGCGAACTAGCGGCTCAGCAGGCGCAGCTGCAGCAGCAGGTGAGTCCACCGGCGGGTGACCCAGTGGATGGGGGTACCGATGCTTCTTTACGGGGCAAAGGGGACGAGAAGGTGAACATAGTTAAGTTCACCGGCTCTACCAACGGGACCACCATCACTTGCGTGCGCACGTGGTTTGACATGCTCATGCGGTACCTTGCCTTGCGCTGTCGGGATCCAGTTCTCTGGTTCGTGTTTTACCTTGCGGGCACAGCCCAGGAATGGGGTAACACTTACATGAAGGGCTGGGAGCAGCGCAATGCAAAACCCACGGTAGATCAGCTGCGCCATGATTTCCTGGTGCAGTTTGACACACCACATCGTCATACCCCGCAAGAAGCACGCCAACGCCTGCACAATCACGAAATCGTTCAGGGGTCTAGCGAACGGGTCCCGTCTTACATTGCACGCTTTCGCTTGGTGATGCAAGACGCCACGGACATGAACATGACGGACAAAATTTCTTGGTTCCGAAATGGGCTTGTTCGCCGTATGCGCGAGAAGTGTTGGTACCAGCCTGACGGTTCTCAGTGGACGGACGTTGAGAAACTTATCACTTACGCCGTTTCCGTCGAGGATAGTGTCCTGGCAGGTTCTCAACACAAGAAGACCCCCGAACTGTCACTGGCTGACACCCCCAACCCCCCAAACCCCCAAAACCCCTAAAAATGCCAAGCAGAAAGCTCAGCACGGCGTCAAGGGAGGCCGCGTGGAGAAATCCAAGGCCCCGGCCCAGGGCGTGGCAAGGGCAGGGGCGGGCAGGGGCAAGGCGGCCGTGGCAGCGGTGCCGGCACGTCCTACCGTCAATATGATAAAAAGAAGACCAGCGGGGCCAGTGGACCTTACTTCGGCTGCCCCGCCTGCGGTTTACTGTGGTTGACGGAAGGGCAATCCGAGAAGCACCCGTGCCCCGTGATGAATTAGGGACACGGCTCGCAGCATGAGGGCGGGTTGCACTCAGCAACTGTGCAACCTGAGCATAACCCCGCATATCCAATCCGTGATCGTGCCCCTTCGGTTGGTGCGTTGAAGCTGTCGCATGGCGAAGCTAGTGATTGGACCAGGCCTATATTTGGCTCACCTTTGCATTCAAAGCATGCTGATTTGTCGCAATTGGACTGGTCAACGCCGATCTTTACTGGCAATGTACCACAGCGTGTTGTTGAGCAAACGGTTGCTGTTGGGGAAACGTGCCGTACACTCGCTGACCCTTTGGCGCATGCCGCCAGGGCCGAGCGAAAACGTCCTGATTATCCGTTGTGTGCGCCAGATCGCATGTTCGATCCGGCACTTTTTGCAAAGGTTCAGGAACAACTCGGAGCAGCGTTTTCGTTTGATGCTGCTTGTAACGAGAAAGGCACGAATGCTCTATGCTCGCGATATGCCACCCCTGCAACGTTCACAGCAACGGATGTATCAGGGGAAGCCCTCTGGTGTTGCGTCTCGCCACAAGATGTGCGTGCGTTTCAGCAACACTACCACCGATGCAAACGTGTGAAACCTCACCAGACTAGTGCGGTTTTCGTGGCTCCCAAATGGCCTCATCTCACACGTTATTTCTCACAGCTGCGATATCAGCTTGTGCAGGAATTCCCAGCCGGCAGTTCACTGTTCGTTTCAGCCAATGCAAAAACGGGGCAGGGCAGGTTACCGTTACCACCCACCCCTTGGCCTGTGCAGTTGTGGTATGACCCACCAGCACAAACAGCAGTGTTTCGTTCGATGTCTGGCGGGGACGACAGCCACTCTATGCAGTTCGACTGTCACATCGGATCCAAAACTGGAATTGTTTTGGTCGACAGCGGGGCTAGGACCCACGGCTCAGCCGACGGGTTTGTGGGTATGAAACTGGTCGAAATGATCGGAATGAAGCCACAGCCTTGCAACACAGCCACCGTCAGCCTAGCAAACGGCAACCAGCATCCATTGCTTGGGTCCGTTTCACTTCCCATTCGGGTTGGGCCATTCAGGGACACAGTTCGCCTGTTGGTCATGCAGGATGATACAGCCGATGCTCAAATCATCCTTGGCACGGATTGGCTCAAACGCAGGAAAGGTCGCATGTGCTGGGAGACAGACACGCTCTCACTTCAAAAGGGGGGGAATCGTGTTGTCTTGCGACCCAAATATGCACAGGGCTCCCTCTCAGAGCCGCAGCGTCTCATGAATTGGGTCTCTGCTTGCCTGTGCGCTGCGACAACAACACCTGTCCTGACACCCAAACAGGGAGCTAGGGCAATCAAAAAGGGTGCGGAAGTCTACATGATGCTGGTTCGGCAAGAAACCGACCCACTGTCCGCAAACCCAACCCAGCCAACGCTTTTCGCGGCTGATACCGCGGCAGCTCCGGTATCGAACGTTGCAGATGACCTGGTTCCAGAAACCAAACTTCAAGCCCTTCTTCAGAAATATAATTCTGTTTTTGAAGAGCTGAAAGGCATCTCAGCGGAACGCCCGGGTGTGGGTCATACGATCCCGTTAACCCCTGGCGCTCAACCGCCCGCGAAGCGGCAGTACCGCTTAACTCAGGAGGAAAAGGAAGAATGCAAGAAACACATTGCTGATCTCCTGGCTAAAGGTTTTATTGAACCTAGCAATTCTCCGTTCGGCGCTCCGGTTATCTTTATTAAAAAGAAGTCGGGCGAGTTGCGGCTCGTTCTCGACTACCGGGCACTTAACCGTATTACGGTCAAGCGTCATTACCCAATGCCGAATATCCAAGAGCTGTTTGATCAACTTGCTGGTTCTCGAATTTTTAGCTCTATTGATTTACAACAGGGTTATTATCAAATTCGAATCACCCCGGAAGACGTGCCGAAAACGGCATTTGTCACTCCGTACGGGCAGTTTGCTTTTAAGGTCTTGTGTTTCGGCCTAACAAACGCTCCAGCAACGTTTCAGGAAACAATGAATACAATTTTCCGCGATCATGTTGGAAAATTCGTCTTGGTCTACCTCGACGATTTGCTTGTATTCAGTAAAACACCCGAGGAACATTTACAACACCTCGAAATCGTTTTACAAATCCTGCAGAAACACGATTTTAAGGCTAAATTACCAAAGTGCGACTTCAATAAAGCGGAATTGAAGTTTTTGGGGCACGTGGTTGGCCGCGACGGCCTGAAGGTCGACGCTGATAAAGTCCGAGTTATACGTGAGTGGAAAACGCCTACTAATGTACGCGCACTCCGTAGCTTTCTTGGATTAGCCAACTATTTCAGGAGGTTCCTGCAAGGGTATTCCTCCCTCGTTGCCCCCTTGACAGCCCTGACGAGCGACAAAACCCCCTGGCATTGGCGTGACGAATGTCAAGAGGCTTTTGAAGGTGTCAAGTACGCACTTACCAATGCACCAGTGTTGGTACTGCCTGATCTTTCGAAACCATTCGAAGTGTGGTCCGATGCTTCTCTTTACGGAACGGGTGCCGTCCTCATGCAGGAAGGCAGAGCAATTGCTTACCTCAGTCATAGATTTTCTACTGCTGAGCGCAATTACACTACCACCGACCAGGAAGCGTTAGGGGTCATTCGCGCATTACAGGAATGGCGCTGCTACCTCGAGGGAGCGCCTGATGTCACAGTCGTGACTGACCACCAACCCCTTACGTACCTGGAATCGCTTCGAGCTCATGGCCTGCTCTCGCGTCGCCAAGCTCGGTGGATCTCGTTCCTCCAAGACCAAAAGGTTACTTGGAACTATCGGCCAGGCAGAATCAACGTGGCGGACCCAATTAGCCGGGTGTTCGAACATGACTTGGATGGGTCAAGTTCAACCTCGGGTCAGCCTAGTCAGCCTCAGGTTGCATTGTTAACTCGCGCTGTTGTCAGCTCTGATCTACGGAAGCGGATCATTGCTGGTTATAGACTAGATCCCTGGTTTAAACAGCGTAAGAAGGTCAATGAGTTGCAAAAAGTTGACGGACTGTACTACAGGGGCGACAAGGTGGTTGTCCCCGCCGTTGACGAGTTACGCAGACTGCTTTTAGCTGAATACCATGACGGTGGTTCCAGCGGGCATCCTGGTCCTGAACGTACTAAGGAGGCACTTATGCGAACGTATTGGTGGCCACGACTGGACGCAGACGTGAAGCAATACGTATCCGCATGCCCGCAGTGCCAGCGTAACAAAGCCTCCACCACTAAGCCACGTGGTTTATTGCAACCGTTGCCAACCCCAGATCGGGTTTGGGGCAGTTGGTCATTGGATTTGATCACACAGCTCCCACTTTCCGCCTCAGGGCACGACGCCATCGTTGTGTTTGTGGATAGGCTCAGCAAATTGACCCACTTTGCTGCCACAACATCTGACGCCGGTGCCGACGAAATTGCTCGTCTTTTCGTCCAGCATGTGTACTGCCACCATGGGTTGCCAGATGACCTCGTCTCAGATCGAGGAGGCCAGTTTACTGGTCATTTCTGGACTGAGCTGTGCAAATTGCTAAAGACTAAGGTCAAGCTTAGCACTGCTTATCACCCACAGACTGACGGTCAAACGGAACGTATGAACCGTTTGTTGGAGGAAACCCTACGACATTATGTTGGTCCTACACAGACCGACTGGGATGAGCATTTGCCTCTGATCGAGTTCGCAATCAATTCTGCGAAGAATAAATCGATCGGGTGCTCGCCTTTTAGTCTTTAAAGGAGACAAATTTGTTCTCCACACGAGATGAAGACTCCTGGCAACATTTCCGTTGCTAAGTCGAAGGTACCTCAGGCTGCATCCTTTGTTAGTCAGATGCGCGACCGACTTGCGAGAGCTAAAGCTTGCCTCGAAAGGGCCAAGGCAAGGCAGAAGAAGGCCGCAGACAAACATCGGCAGGACGCATCCTTCAGTATGGGTCAACACGTGCTGCTAAGTACGAAGAATCTTGCACTCAAATCACCAGGCACAAAGAAGCTTTTGCCGAAATTTATCGGGCCGTTCCCAATCCTCGAAAAGGTTGGAAACGTTGCTTACAAGCTCGAATTGCCTGCCGGGTACCGGATTCATCCGGTATTCCACGTGTCATTGCTCAAACCGTACTTGTCTACGGGGGCTTACCAGCCTCCGTTGCCCGCTTTCTTCGATGACGAAGGGCAGGCGTACTGGAGTGTCGATGATATCATCGACCACCGGACCCGTAAGTCTGGTCGTACAACAGTACGGGAATTCCTGGTCAAATGGGAAGGCTTCGGCCCAGAACACAATTCTTGGGAACCGGAATCGTCCTTGCGAGATGATTCCCTGGTGGAATCTCTTATTGACCAGTACCTGGAGCGTGTTTCGACACGGCCCAAAAGAAGACGCACCCGATAGGGACCGTCGTGCACTCATCTCAACGCAACGTGTGGTATTGACCACGGGAATATGGCGGAGGTATAGTTTGGTAACACCTTGGGTGATTCCAAAGTGACGCCAAAATCCTGCCTCGCCATCAGAGCGCTTTTATCTGGCTTGCCGCTCTTTATTTCCGCACGATTGCACGGTTACACGGGATGAACTGTTACACGGGATATACGGTTACACGCGAGATTGTTACACGGGAATCTCTTCGATGTGTACACACGGCTCCTATTGTGACGCGCATGAACGCGTTGCTCCCGGGGACGGTTCGCTTCAAAAGGGGGGGAGTGTAAGCCGGGCCGGTCGCGCCTGCGACAGGTTCTGCGCCACACTTCACTCTTGCGAACTGGCATTAGCCAAATGCGTCTTAAATATGACAATGATACCTTCGGGTGCGACGTAATGTGTAAAAGGCAGATAAGCATGTTACGCTCCGCAACCGTCGTACAAGGGACACATCTCTTATGTCTGTGCAAGACACTCTTCGGTGTTCTTTTAACACCTTAATACAAGGACATACATATTATGCTTCGCTCCGTTTCCGACCTTACTGATATTAGTAGACTCCTTAGAACTGCGCTTCACATCTCTTCCTCTAGTTCCGAACCGGTGAGTACCTTAGAAGATCTTGGGCGGCTAGACACCTAGCTTACAGTGGGGCCGTATACTACCTGGAGATGCGACACAATAGCTCCACTGTCCAAACACACGTCGAGCTGCGAGAACTCCAGCCACTCGAAATTTGGCGACCGCCACACTCGACGGCACCCAACAACGGGCATAACCTTGAGCCGATATCACCGGCAACGACCCCACCTAACGAAACAGCGGGCCAACATGAGCCGTACAACCCCCCAGGCCGCCAGACAGGCGCGCAGATGGCCAGGGAGACCGCAAACTGCGCCCCAGCTGACGCCCGAGTGAACGAGAGGGGTAGACGGACCGAAGATGGTCACCCTCACGAAAGTACCGGTGCACGCCACGACGCCACATATCAGCACAGGCCCAACGCAACACGTGCCCCGCCTGGGGCCCCGACGACGCGAAAACGAGACAAGCAGGACCAGCAGCGCGAAGAAGCTGGCGCAAAACGACGCAAACCGCCCACGGTCGTAGACCTTCTCCGGCGCAAGGCAAACAAGCGACAGCACCCGGACCCGGACGCGGCTCACGACACCACGGACACGAGCACAACCGCCGCAAAGATGGAAAACAACGGCAGCGCGCAACGCGCAAGACCATCCGTCATGCCAGTACCCGACAAAGGCAGCGCGCCCCCGATACCCACCAGTTCACCCCCCGAGACCGAACACCGGTACGCCCACATCGTCACACATAACGTACGAGGTCTGGCAACCAACCTTCTCAGTACGATTTGCAACCTAAGAACTTGGGATGCAGACATCCTTGTCCTGACAGAAACGAAAACCGGAAACCGTACAGCGTGGATTAAAGATGCCCTGCGCAGGGAACCGCAGGGCTACCGACTTCACTGCAGCTCTAAACCGCGCAGTGCCGGAAAGGCGCGGTACTCCGCAGGCGTCGCAGTGGCGATTAGCGGTCGCTACAGCCGCTCAGGCAACGTCACTTATGTCCAGCCGCCGACCCCGCTACAAGGCCACCTGTGTCATTGCAAGATCTCAACCCCCATGAGCACGCCCCTCAACATCCTTGGGATCTACTGCCCAGAAGACACCGGGACCCGGAATGCCATTTATGCGCATTGCAGAATGGTGCTGAAAGTAGCTAAGGCAAATGGAGAGCACGTCGTGCTGGCCGGGGATTTCAACGCGGTTGGAGCAGCAGAAGAAAGGAGTACCGGCGTGCTTGATAGCGCCGACCGGCTACACGCCAAGTTCGTCACGGAAAACGCGCTCAGGCCCGCACCTGAGAATCAACTCCCCCGCCAAATGTCCTTCGACCAGTGGGCCGACGGACACCGCATACACAGCAGCCGGATAGACGACATCCTGCTGTGCCCCGCGACACAACTCAGCGTAAAACTTCAAACCACAGTCAGTACGAATAGAACCCTGGCGTACAGCAGTGTGACCGTGGCTGCCGGCCAGTTCGACCACAGGCCCGTGCACACCCGGCTACCAACTGATGAAATCCGCCTGTGGGACGCCAAAAAACCCACGTGCGCCACCCAAGAAGCCGAAGACCACGCTGATGCAAAATGGAAAAACGTCATCCTGCCGGTCCCACGTGCCACGATCCGCGCCGCACAGACACGCATGGACGCCACACTCACATCCGACATCGCTGCGCTTCACGATTATCTACGCCCCGCAGTCCGCGAGATTGAGAACGGCCTGGCGAAACACACCGCTGACCCCAACAACACAACGGCGACACATCTCATGTCGACGCTGCGATCCCTTGAGAGCGTGGAGAGGACCAACGTGGAAGTTGCGGCCGCGATGCTGCAAGTGACCCTCAACAAAGGGCTTGCCATCCTATTTGATATGTGCCCGCAGAAGCCACCTAACACGGGAAAAATACACCCTAAGCGCACAGTCAGCAGATGCATGCAACGTCTGCACCGGGAACATGTGCAGCTTAAACACCAATACGAAGCAGAAGTGCGAAACCAGACTTGTTTGGAGCCTCAACCAGTCGAACACAATGGAACGACCGTGGAGGGAGCCGACCCCAGACAGACAACCGCGGGACACGCACCCGCGGACGCAACTCGCCGCCCTGGTGCACGCCTCCGCGACGCAATTCGCCGAATTGGCACCCAGATAAGGCAAGCACTGACCATCGAGCGCAAGAAAAACATTGCTGCTGCGAAACGCCGCCGCCAACATCTGGTTGCAACTCGGCCACGACGAGCCCACCAAGCCATATTCAGCAAGGATGAGCTTGAACGAGGGCTGCCCGCGGTAAGACATCCCACCTCGGGGAGAGTTTGCACAGAACCCGAATCCATCCTTGATGCCGTACATGAATACTTCAAAACCCAGGCTGCCACGATAGGCACACCGAAAACTGGACAGTACCGACCGGAGGAGGCACCCAGGACGTACCCGTTCCTCCAGGGCACGGCGCCAGACAGCTTCCACCTCACCAGCCCGAAGAAGGCCGACGACCACGTACTGCTGAGCAGCATCGCTGACCCTTTTAACTACAGCAGATGCATACAGCACTTAGCCCGAAACAAAACGCCGGGACCCGACGGCCTCCCCAATGAACTCCTCAAGGCGCTGCCCGACACCCTACAGGCCACCATCCACGACCTCATGAAAGTTATGTGGGTAAAATCTCACACGCCGAAGGATTGGACAGAGTCTGTCACGGTGCTACTCCCTAAACCTGGTGATGGGCTCCTCCTCAAGAACAAGAGACCCATCGCCCTAGCAAATACGCTGTATAAGCTCTGGACCAGCCTCATCACGGTGTCTATCGGAGACGTCGCACCGGAGCTGGCCCTGTTTAGCGAGGCCCAAGAAGGCTTCCTTCGATACAGAAACACAGAGCGGCAAATCCAGAACCTGCTCCACGCAATCGAAGATGCCGGGCTCACGCGGAATGACCTGTACGTCCTCTACGTGGACTTCTCCTCGGCTTTCAACACGATCAACCATGACCTGCTGCTTCAAATCATGTACGACCTTGGGCTGCCAGACGACCTTATCCGTGTCGTCCGCAACCTCTACAGTCAGGCCCGTACAAGCATACGGACAGAACACGGTACCACAGCGCCAATCCAAATCGAAAGAGGCACGGTCCAGGGGGATACACTTTCACCAGTGCTCTTCATCATCTTTCTTGAGCCCCTCCTACGATGGCTCCACGTTGGCGGGCGAGGGCACCAGTACGGATGCCTCTCAGATGACCTGAACGCCCGCTACCACTGCAGCTCGGCTGCTTATGCTGACGATCTTGCGGTGCTGACCAACACCACGCGGGACCTGCAGACACAGTGCGACAAGATTAGCCTGTACTCCCAGTGGGCGGGTCTACAAGTGAATCACTCGAAATGCGCTGTGACGGGCATCCTGCACCGCAAGGCATGGTCCGACCGCGGTCTGAATGGACCGACATGTGAACGCACGCTCAAAGCGGCTCTTGATGCGAAAGTCAAAATCAGTGATCGGCCAGTGCCGTACATCTCCCCCACCGAACCATATAAGTACCTTGGGGTGCTTATAACGATGACTCTCAACTGGAGCGCCCAAATGACTCATGTCTGCGAAGCAGTACGGGATAAGGGAGACTTATTACAAGGCTCCATGGCGACGCCAGATCAGTGTATAAGGATTATACAGAGCTGTATCCAAACAGTGGTGACATACAGCTTTCCCACCATGGCGTATACTCCAAACGATGTACGACTCCTGGATGCGATGATCGCACGCATCGCCCGCCGCTGTTACGGGCTGCCATCCAGCTTCCCCACGCGCGCTGTGCTATTACCAGCCGAGCAATACGGACTGGGGGTAGGATCCCTGCTACCGATCTATGCGCGCACTGCAACGCGCGCCCTGATTCTCTCCCTAAACGACGAGGGACGGCTCGGCGTTGTGACAAGAGCCATGCTGGAACTGCAGTGTCAGTTAGCCGCCGATACCAGGATGCACACGCTGAGACGCGAAAGCAGCTTCTACACGACTCTGAAGCAACTCATGCTCGCCCGCGACCACGGCATCGTGGTGACCGATAAAGGCAGGCCGTACAACACCTCCCTGAACACACTTATGGCGGCAGCCACCGCCGTCAACGCCGAGCAGGAATCGCGTGAAGAGATTCTGCCGTACAGGCTCTTGCTCCCGCTGACAGAGCTGGGTCTTGATATGCACTCACTTATAGATAAGAACACCAAACGGCACCTGATCACGACCGCTGAGCTTCAAAAACTCTTCCCCCGGGGTAAGGTGCAGCACCGGCACAAGGTATCGCTGAACAGACTGAGTCTGGCCGTCAGCTCCCAATGCCCCGAAGCCCCACACTCGTGCAGGCACGACCCGCGCAAATGGACGTCCGCGATGCCGCTGGAAGACAGGAAGCTCCGTGAGATCCCGGATAACCCGACATTCACCGGCCTAAAGCACAAATCGAGCCTTCCCACACCGGTCATAACGCCATCCCTTGACCCGCACGTCTGCCGCAACGCACCAGTTGTGTGGAGTGCGACCGCGACAAGGATCCGTCAGAAGGCCACGTCGCCGGCAAATTCACCGGAGTCCGAAGCGTCACCACCGCTGGATATGCCTGCGGAAGCCGAGCGAGTTGGGTGCAAGCGCAAGAGCTCACTTCGACAAAGGCAACTAGACTTCATCAACAACAACACACGTTGTGATAACAAGGCGGTCGGAACAGAAAACGCGGCTATCCACAGAGTGCAGCTGCACGATCCCACTCCTGAACACCGCACCTCATGCATGGAAACACGGCGAGTCATGGCCGCGCTGCGGCAGGACACACGCAAATGCGTGCCCAGCCTTGGCACCCTGCAAGGACCCGTCGCACAAGGACCGCGGCCACCCCCGAACCCAATAACCCGTGAAACACCGTGTATCAGGATGGCCCCCAGGCTAGACGAGGAGAAGGGCACAGAATCTCCAAACCCTGTCCTAGCGTACCTCGCCAGCAAAGGGCTTGATGACACGCCAGCGGCACCCCGCGCTCGGAGGAGCGATGGCGCCGAGGACGCCGATCTAATGACTGCTGTAGAGGTGGAACTCGGCGACGAGCCGCGAACATCCGGACCGTACACAGTGTCGCCAGCACCGACGCCACATCAGGAGCATCTTAACCCCCAGTGGTGGCGGCCACAGTGGCAAGTCGCTCGGAAGCAGATCCTCCAAAACTGTATCCCCTGGAAGTCTGGAAAGGGCAAAGCCGAGGACACCACGGGACAGCAGCAATTAGTATACGACCTGTACAATGAAGCGGAGGACATCGCCGAGGTCCTCGCGGGCCCAATCTCTAAACGAGTTGCACCCACAAGCGCGAAATCCTCCAAGAAGCAGAAAGTCGGGACGGGCAAATCAGCAGTGACACATGAACAGTACTACACAGTCCGATGGAACGACACAATAAAAAGGAGGAATAGAGGCACAGAACAAGAGGCCGCGTCGTCCATCACCTAAAGCAGCGAGCAGTGCCTCGATCGATGACGGCGCGTCAACCCTAGAGGAAGAAGACGTCGACGGACGTGCGTCGGCGGACAGCACGGGAAGCAAGGGCCACGCAGGGCGCCCCTGCAAGTACCATTCGGCGCTATGCCTCCGGGCGCGCAGGCAGCAGCACAGGCGGCAGTGCAGGCGGCGTGGCAGGCAACAAGGATGGCAACCACACCGGTGGCAGCCCAGGAGGTGGCTCAGCCGCAGTCGTCTGTTGATACTGCGGTACACACTGTGCATCAGCAGTCTGGGGTGGTATCCCCACCGCCAACTCGTTCGGCCCCGGCCTTCACTGGTCCGTCAATGTCAGAGCCAGGACAAGCCCCAACAGGCCCCACCGCCAAGGCGGCAGGACACCTCCACACCTCAACGCAGCACCCAAAAACACACCGGGTCATGACCCCACTCAGCCACACACCGAAGCAAGCAGAGGCACGCAGCGGGGCGCCACTACCAAAGGGATAGGCAGAATCCCCAGAAGTGGATAACGCCAAGCACATGGGAGGTTGCATGTGTGACCTGGGGTAGCCGTGTCGATACGCCATTGGTCTCTCAGCGTGCAAGGTCACCGTTCTGCACGACACACACACGCTGCAGAAACAACGCTCCCAAACCACCCGCCTGCGTCGACTAAGCCTTCACTCCACATCGCACAAAAGAAGACATCCGTACATGAGTTTCGGAGACAGACGATCAGTCACCACACGCCTACGACCAACTGAAACCGCAAGCAACAACAACCAATTGACAAAGTGCCAGCAAGCATACAACGCACGATACATCTCTTATCTAAACACATCACACACGCGCATTTGTTTGTTTCGGGGGAGCGCGGGGTGTCTAGGGTGTGGCTAAGATTCCAAACTTCTCATGGATAGCCGGTTCCGAACCTTCCCATAGATACCCTAGGGTGCGACGGGATGCGCAACGATGTGTCATGTGTCATAGCATCGAGGACGAGGACCTGTCGGTGCTTCAGCTGTCAAACATCATCAGCTGCAAGGGGAGCAGGGAGGAGCCCGAGTTGAAGAACAGCTACGCCGCAGATGACTTCATCGTCAAGGGGGGCGGCAGCGGGGCCGACCACCCGCACCACTCCCACGGCGCTGGCGGCCACGACCGCTCCTCCGCCGGCCAGGGCTCCGGGTCCTCGTCGGCGCGGCGCTGGCAGCCCAGCCAGCACAGCAAGGGGCGCGAGGGGCCGCACCCTCACCCGACTAGGAGGACTCTGGACCCCGGGGCCATCATGGACGAGGAAGTGTTCGTCAGGCGTCACACACGGCTGTGGCTGTTTCATTTCCGGGTCCGTGTGGGTGGAGTGCTGCCCCTCCTCGCACTGCCGCAGCCCCCTGACTGTGGTGAAGGACCAGGCCTCGGGCGTAAGGACCCCGAAGTGCGCCAAGGCGTGGTGCCGCTCCTTCAACTCTGATTCGGCAAGCTGTTCAGTGGAGGAGTGGGCAGTTGCTGTTTTGCACGCTGTGCGACGCATCGAGGAGTAATGGGCTTATGCTTGCTATGGAGCGTGCATGTCTCTTAGGTACATGCTGGGGCTAAGCTACGATGGGTCAGTGCGACTCTGTAAGAATTATTTCTACGCTGACAGCGTTGGTAAAGATGTTTGCGGGATGCTAGTTGCGAGCATGGCATCCTTGGCGTTTCGTCGATTGGCATCCGTCGCCTTCTCTTAAACCATGATGGATAAATACACTAGTTCTCATAAGTCCGGTCGGGAATGGCTACTAGGAATAGCTGCGTTTTGGACCCCGTTTCGCATTTTGGGCTCGTATTTTAATTCTGTATTGAATTTTACAGTTCTGTAAAGCGTGCGTGCACCCTAGGCTCAAGGCGCATCTGTCGTACCGGTTTGCTCGCACGCTGGGGCCTTATATGTGGCAGAGCGCCGTACATCACTCGTTTCGCATCGTGTGTTGCTGCGGTTTGGTACCCAGCGTAGGTAAAATTGCGCGGTTTCCCCGGAACTGATTTTCTGCCCAGACCGCCCACGGTATCCCTATGATGGCTTCCCACGACATGCATGGCGAGGGGCAGTGTTGGTGCGGAGCGTAAATTTCGATGATACGGGTGGATGGTGCGCACAGCACGGGCTAGGGTTGTGTGTTTGGACTGTCGGCTTTCCGTATGCGTGTGTGTCTGAATTTGGGACGCAAGTAGTTATGTTGAGTGTAAAAATATCTTCATTTGATATTCAGGTACGTGGATGTAAGTTTATTGCGGGCTTACGTTTTGAGTAAGCCGGGTTAGTTAGGCGTAAGGCCTTCGGGGCCGGCAGTTGGACAGATGCTCGGCCCGCGGTCCGTGTTCTCAGGACCGCATTAATTAGCGCGTGACAAGTCTTTTTCTTATCTTGTTTTTGTTGTTCAGCACGCGCTGAACAACAGGGCAGGTCCCGCGCCAATCGGCGCGCTTCTGTTTTATACCTCCGCTGTGCTTACGGCTATTCAGCAAGACCCAACGGGTAGAGTGCTAAAATTAGAGCACCTAATTATCACCGACGTCATGGACGTTCTTCGTCTGTTACTGGTCGGTTTTGCCGCCATGAGCGGCGTTTTAGCCATGGATCCGTCCTTGGGCGGTGTCCCGGGTGCGGTAGTTTATACCAACCCGATGGCTTTCTCTCGTCCCGGCACTCCGGGCGGGCTTGGTGGCCTTCACCTCACTGGCGCTAGTGGTTTTGCGGGAGCGGGTGGCGTGGCGGGCAACCTTGCATCGGCTGCTCAACAAGTAACTGGTGCTGGTGTGCAAGTCCCTCACCCTCCGTCCAACCCGCTGGCCGCCCAGATGGAGCATCAGACCAACATCATTCTTCAACTGCAACAGCAGATGATGGCTCTGACCAACCATGTTAACAACGTGCAAAGTCAAGGTGGGCACCCCGGTGTAGAGGATTATAACTTCTTGGCGCGGCAGTTTCAGGATCCGCGCGCGCAGCAATCGCCGGAGACCTCACGTTTTCCGTTCTCGCGGCGTGTGTTGTCAGGGTTGCCGGCGGGCGAGATCGGGGTCCAGAATATGGTTTTGTTAAATTTTAAGGCGTTTCCGGAGTGGCGTGACTTAGAGTATTCGCAGCGTAATCACCCGGATCGCGCCGGATCCCTGCTTTATGAGCTTGGTATCTTGATGACTATTCTGTCCATATCGGAGTTGCTTGCCAGTGGTTTGGATGCGTTGATTAGGAGCGCGGTGTCCATGGGCATGCAGCAAAATTGGGCAGGGGTGGCTCTGAACACCTTCCGTACGCTGCGTTACAATGTGTCGTGGATGCAAGCTTTAGCATCCTCCCGCATCAATTGTCTCGTCGAGTTTTCCGCGCGCGGACGGGACGGTCTAGTCGTGCTGCACCAGCGCTATTTCGCTACAGCAGAGCGTTCGGATCAGGATGAGGTTTTGCGTGAATTTGATGATGATCTTTCCCGTGCTCATCAGAAGTCTTCGGCAAAGCACCTCGCAGAGAAGCAGTACAAGAATCGCGGCCACGGTGGTCAATTCGGTCATTTTCAGCAGGGACGTGGTCGTCGTGGTCGCGGTGGTGGCAACGGCGGTCGCGGTTTCCAGCCCAATAGGGCCGCGGCCGCTGCGGCGGGCGGTGCAGCTCCGGGCGCGGGGGCCCCGGGGCAGGGCTGAGTAGCACATGGGCTCCCCTTTGCATGAGCGGGTATCTGCGCGGGTTGCGGCCTGGAAGGCTATAGGCGCGGACGCACGCACGTTGCACGTCTTGAAGCATGGCGTGCCGGTCGAGTTTCGGGGTGGTGGTCCGCCTCCTGCGTTTGAGCTCCCTTCCTTCCCTGTCACTGAAGCGCAGCGTCGTTGGTGGTTGGAGACGGAGGAGCCGCGTTTGGTGGCTCTGGGCGCCATCTCTAGGGTGGACCCCTCTCGCTCGGTAGATCACGTGGTCAATGCGTTCTGTGTGCCTAAAGGCAGCGGGTCATGGCGTCTGGTCGTGAACCTCAAGCGCATGAACGTCGCTCAGAAGGCGTATAAGTGCCGTTACGAGTCTCTCCGTACCTTGCGGCGTATGGGGATCGAGGACTCGTGGATGGTCAAGGTCGATCTGGCCGACGCCTTCTACCATATTCCCATTCGTCAGTCCGATCGGCGTTATTTCGTGTTTCGTTTCTGTGGCGTCCTGTATGAGATGAATGCGCTCCCGATGGGGTGGCTCAACAGCCCGTATTGGTTTACCAAGATCATGCGGAACGTTGTGCGCTTCTGGCGGGACCCCTTGGCGGCGGCGGGCAGCGGGCGGCGGCGGCTCGCGCCCCCCATGCCGCCCCACGAGTTTTTCCCGAAGGGGCGAGGTGGGCGGCCAGCCCGTCTCGGCGCTCGCGTCCTTCCGTACCTGGACGATTTTTTGTTCGTGTTCGCGTCTAAGAGGCAGGCAGAGTTGGGCGCCCGCTGGGTGCGAGAGAGCATTGAGTTTCTGGGGCTTTCCTGTCACCCCACGAAGTGTGAGTGGGAGCCGTCGCAGTCTGTCTATCACTTGGGCATCACGGTCAATACGGCGACCGGCTTGTTTGAGGTCCCTGCTGAGAAGCTTGCTAAGCTGCGACGTCTGGCTGTCGGGTTGCGGGTCACGGCTAAGAAGAATCGCCGCTTAGTGCAGAAGCGTGAGCTGGCCAAGCTGTGTGGTTTCGCGCAGAGTGTCAAGCTGGCCCTCACCCCCGCCCCTCTTTTCCTCCGCAATTTCTATGATGATATGAAGCAGCCTGTGGGCTGGTCGGGGCGTGTGCGGCTCTCGCGAGGCTCGTTACGGGACCTCGACTGGTGGGCGGACATCCCCGCCCGCCATTGCTCGGCCGCTATCCATATCGGCCCGGCTGCTGTGGAGTTGTCTGTTGATGCGTCCCGTCACTCCTGGGGGCCGTACTGCATGGTCGCGTCGCGCGGGGTTATTGGTCTTCGGAGGAGTTCCCCGCGCATATCAATTGGAAGGAGCTCCGCGCAGTCCGGCACGCGTTAGAATCGTTCCTCCCGTACGTACGGCAGCGGGTGGTTCTCATCAAGGAGGATAACACGTGCACTCAGGCGGTTTTGGGGCGCCTCTCATCGCGGTCCCCCGCCATGCACGCTGAGATGAAGTTGTTGTGGGCGTTCCTTCAGGAGCACAGCATTGTTTTGCAAGTGGAGCGTGTCGCTAGTGCTGATAACGAGGCCGACGCGGCCTCCCGCTGGGTGGATCGGGACGATTACCGGTTGCATCCGCGGTTCTTCCGTCTTTTAGATCAGCGTTTTGGGGCGCATGACGTGGACTTGTTCGCCACTCACGTCAACACGCAGTTGCCGCGCTTCTTCTCGCGCCATCATTGCCCGGGGTCTTCCGGTGTCAACGCCTTGTTGCAGTCCTGGGTCGGGCTCAACGCTTACGGCTGCCCGCCCCTGGATCCCGATTTCATGATGGCCCTGGTGCAGAAGGTGCGGGAGGAGAGAGCGTGCGTTACGCTGGTGGTGCCGTACTGGACGGCGCAGGCGTGGTGGCAGCAGTTGATGGAGTTGGCCACGGATTTGGTGTTCCTGCCGTCGAACACAGCGCTGTTCGCACCGGGCGAAGGGGGCTCGAGCTCCTTCCTTCCGCCCCCGCAGTGGCAGGTCGTGGCGGTCCGAGTGCAGTGGTAGACTGGGCACTCGCACGTGGCACCCGCGCGGACGGGGGCGCGGCCCCTCGCTATGCACTCGACCTTCGAGGTGTGGGTGCGCCCCCTGTCGTAACTGACTTGGTTGTCTCGCATCTGCAATCGTTCGCCCCCGGAGCAGATCACGAAGGGCGCCTCAGGTCCATCGCCCAGGTTGTGATGGCCCGTGTAGGGGCGTCTTCTTGGAAGTCGTATGGTTCGCACTTTGCGGCCTTTGTGCGTTTTTGTGTGGCGGAGGGCTTGGAGTTCCTGCCTGCCACGCAGTATACGGGGTTGCTCTGGGCTCAGTTCCTGGCGTCTAAGGGCACGGTTCAGGCGCGCACGGCGCAGCCTTATTTCAGCGCAATTAACTCGGTGCACGATTTACTAGGTTTCGCGAAGCCTTGTGACGGAGACAATGTCTTGTTGGCGGCTTTTCGCAAGGGCTGGGCGCGCCTGCAGGTTTCCCTCTCCGCACCGTCGTCGTTAGTGTTGGCTTTTAGCGCTGCAGACGCTTGGCGCCTGTACGAATGTCTCCCGTCCGTGTCCGTTCAGTCGGATCTCTTCATGCCTCTGCTGTTCGTGGTTCTAGATTTCTGTCTCTTTTTCTGGGTTTCGAAACCGAACACGCGCCGCGCCGCTAGAGGGCCAAAAAACGCGACGGCCTTCGGGCAGGAGCGCACCCCCATATCCAGGTAGTGCTCCCGTAACGCCGAAGAGTTAGCCGCCCAACCTCCGAACGCCTCCACGACTTCGAGCGGAACACCAGCCGCGCGCGCTGCCGACGCGCCACCGCGACGCAGACTATACAACGTGTGCACGCCGCGCAAGTGCACCAACCCGCATCGTGCGAGAACCAAATCAAACCAACGCTCGGCGACCGCCGGCGACCGACGCGCCGACCAGAGCCCCGCCGGGGACCGAGCCAGCTGCTGCTCCAAAGCCAAACGCAACCACGGGAGGCCGCACAGGGGAAACCGCAAAACCGGTGCATGCTCGGGGGACACAATGCGACCCTTCCAGCTAAGGGGCTTATACTGAAAAACCGCCTCGCCATCGACCAAGGAGACGCGGGCCCACACCACTGACAGCAACGAATCCGGCCGCAAAAAGAGACAGAAAACTATAACCACGAACAGCAGAGGCATGAAGAGATCCGACTGAACGGACACGGACGGGAGACATTCGTACAGGCGCCAAGCGTCTGCAGCGCTAAAAGCCAACACTAACGACGACGGAGCGGAGAGGGAAACCTGCAGGCGCGCCCAGCCCTTGCGAAAAGCCGCCAACAAGACATTGTCTCCGTCACAAGGCTTCGCGAAACCTAGTAAATCGTGCACCAAGTTAATTGCGCTGAAATAAGGCTGCGCCGTGCGCGCCTGAACCGTGCCCTTAGACGCCAGGAACTGAGCCCAGAGCAACCCCGTATATATACTGCGTGGCAGGCAGGAACTCCAAGCCCTCCGCCACACAAAAACGCACAAAGGCCGCAAAGTGCGAACCATACGACTTCCAAGAAGACGCCCCTACACGGGCCATTACAACCTGGGCGATGGACCTGAGGCGCCCTTCGTGATCTGCTCCGGGGGCGAACGATTGCAGATGCGAGACAACCAAGTCAGTTACGACAGGGGGCGCACCCACACCTCGAAGGTCGAGTGCATAGCGAGGGGCCGCGCCCCCGTCCGCGCGGGTGCCACGTGCGAGTGCCCAGTCTACCACTGCACTCGGACCGCCACGACCTGCCACTGCGGGGGCGGAAGGAAGGAGCTCGAGCCCCCTTCGCCCGGTGCGAACAGCGCTGTGTTCGACGGCAGGAACACCAAATCCGTGGCCAACTCCATCAACTGCTGCCACCACGCCTGCGCCGTCCAGTACGGCACCACCAGCGTAACGCACGCTCTCTCCTCCCGCACCTTCTGCACCAGGGCCATCATGAAATCGGGATCCAGGGGCGGGCAGCCGTAAGCGTTGAGCCCGACCCAGGACTGCAACAAGGCGTTGACACCGGAAGACCCCGGGCAATGATGGCGCGAGAAGAAGCGCGGCAACTGCGTGTTGACGTGAGTGGCGAACAAGTCCACGTCATGCGCCCCAAAACGCTGATCTAAAAGACGGAAGAACCGCGGATGCAACCGGTAATCGTCCCGATCCACCCAGCGGGAGGCCGCGTCGGCCTCGTTATCAGCACTAGCGACACGCTCCACTTGCAAAACAATGCTGTGCTCCTGAAGGAACGCCCACAACAACTTCATCTCAGCGTGCATGGCGGGGGACCGCGATGAGAGGCGCCCCAAAACCGCCTGAGTGCACGTGTTATCCTCCTTGATGAGAACCACCCGCTGCCGTACGTACGGGAGGAACGATTCTAACGCGTGCCGGACTGCGCGGAGCTCCTTCCAATTGATATGCGCGGGGAACTCCTCCGAAGACCAATAACCCCGCGCGACGCGACCATGCAGTACGGCCCCCCAGGAGTGACGGGACGCATCAACAGACAACTCCACAGCAGCCGGGCCGATATGGATAGCGGCCGAGCAATGGCGGGCGGGGATGTCCGCCCACCAATCGAGGTCCCGTAACGAGCCTCGCGAGAGCCGCACACGCCCCGACCAGCCCACAGGCTGCTTCATATCATCATAGAAATTGCGGAGGAAAAGAGGGGCGGGGGTGAGGGCCAGCTTAACACTCTGCGCGAAACCACACAGCTTGGCCAGCTCACGCTTCTGCACTAAGCGGCGATTCTTCTTAGCCGTGACCCGCAACCCGACAGCCAGACGTCGCAGCTTAGCAAGCTTCTCAGCAGGGACCTCAAACAAGCCGGTCGCCGTATTGACCGTGATGCCCAAGTGATAGACAGACTGCGACGGCTCCCACTCACACTTCGTGGGGTGACAGGAAAGCCCCAGAAACTCAATGCTCTCTCGCACCCAGCGGGCGCCCAACTCTGCCTGCCTCTTAGACGCGAACACGAACAAAAAATCGTCCAGGTACGGAAGGACGCGAGCGCCGAGACGGGCTGGCCGCCCACCTCGCCCCTTCGGGAAAAACTCGTGGGGCGGCATGGGGGGCGCGAGCCGCCGCCGCCCGCTGCCCGCCGCCGCCAAGGGGTCCCGCCAGAAGCGCACAACGTTCCGCATGATCTTGGTAAACCAATACGGGCTGTTGAGCCACCCCATCGGGAGCGCATTCATCTCATACAGGACGCCACAGAAACGAAACACGAAATAACGCCGATCGGACTGACGAATGGGAATATGGTAGAAGGCGTCGGCCAGATCGACCTTGACCATCCACGAGTCCTCGATCCCCATACGCCGCAAGGTACGGAGAGACTCGTAACGGCACTTATACGCCTTCTGAGCGACGTTCATGCGCTTGAGGTTCACGACCAGACGCCATGACCCGCTGCCTTTAGGCACACAGAACGCATTGACCACGTGATCTACCGAGCGAGAGGGGTCCACCCTAGAGATGGCGCCCAGAGCCACCAAACGCGGCTCCTCCGTCTCCAACCACCAACGACGCTGCGCTTCAGTGACAGGGAAGGAAGGGAGCTCAAACGCAGGAGGCGGACCACCACCCCGAAACTCGACCGGCACGCCATGCTTCAAGACGTGCAACGTGCGTGCGTCCGCGCCTATAGCCTTCCAGGCCGCAACCCGCGCAGATACCCGCTCATGCAAAGGGGAGCCCATGTGCTACTCAGCCCTGCCCCGGGGCCCCCGCGCCCGGAGCTGCACCGCCCGCCGCAGCGGCCGCGGCCCTATTGGGCTGGAAACCGCGACCGCCGTTGCCACCACCGCGACCACGACGACCACGTCCCTGCTGAAAATGACCGAATTGACCACCGTGGCCGCGATTCTTGTAGTGCTTCTCTGCGAGGTGCTTTGCCGAAGACTTCTGATGAGCACGGGAAAGATCATCATCAAATTCACGCAAAACCTCATCCTGATCCGAACGCTCTGCTGTAGCGAAATAGCGCTGGTGCAGCACGACTAGACCGTCCCGTCCGCGCGCGGAAAACTCGACGAGACAATTGATGCGGGAGGATGCTAAAGCTTGCATCCACGACACATTGTAACGCAGCGTACGGAAGGTGTTCAGAGCCACCCCTGCCCAATTTTGCTGCATGCCCATGGACACCGCGCTCCTAATCAACGCATCCAAACCACTGGCAAGCAACTCCGATATGGACAGAATAGTCATCAAGATACCAAGCTCATAAAGCAGGGATCCGGCGCGATCCGGGTGATTACGCTGCGAATACTCTAAGTCACGCCACTCCGGAAACGCCTTAAAATTTAACAAAACCATATTCTGGACCCCGATCTCGCCCGCCGGCAACCCTGACAACACACGCCGCGAGAACGGAAAACGTGAGGTCTCCGGCGATTGCTGCGCGCGCGGATCCTGAAACTGCCGCGCCAAGAAGTTATAATCCTCTACACCGGGGTGCCCACCTTGACTTTGCACGTTGTTGACATGGTTGGTCAGAGCCATCATCTGCTGTTGCAGTTGAAGAATGATGTTGGTCTGATGCTCCATCTGGGCGGCCAGCGGGTTGGACGGAGGGTGAGGGACTTGCACACCAGCACCAGTTACTTGTTGAGCAGCCGATGCAAGGTTGCCCGCCACGCCACCCGCTCCCGCAAAACCACTAGCGCCAGTGAGGTGAAGGCCACCAAGCCCGCCCGGAGTGCCGGGACGAGAGAAAGCCATCGGGTTGGTATAAACTACCGCACCCGGGACACCGCCCAAGGACGGATCCATGGCTAAAACGCCGCTCATGGCGGCAAAACCGACCAGTAACAGACGAAGAACGTCCATGACGTCGGTGATAATTAGGTGCTCTAATTTTAGCACTCTACCCGTTGGGTCTTGCTGAATAGCCGTAAGCACAGCGGAGGTATAAAACAGAAGCGCGCCGATTGGCGCGGGACCTGCCCTGTTGTTCAGCGCGTGCTGAACAACAAAAACAACCGCCGAACGAAAAAGAGAAACCACGAGCTAGAGAAAGAGAAACCACGAGCAAAGAACGAAACGCGGGCGACGCCCAGGGAGGGCGGGCGGGAGCGCGTGCTGAACAACAAAAACAAGATAAGAAAAAGACTTGTCACGCGCTAATTAATGCGGTCCTGAGAACACGGACCGCGGGCCGAGCATCTGTCCAACTGCCGGCCCCGAAGGCCTTACGCCTAACTAACCCGGCTTACTCAAAACGTAAGCCCGCATTAGTTCTTGCTCCGACTCATTGCCAAAAGAAGAGAAACCACCATCTAGCGGTTGAAGTATTGCACACCGAACGGCGCCACGCGCCGCGCCGCTAGAGGGCCAAAAAACGCGACGGCCTTCGGGCAGGAGCGCACCCCCATATCCAGGTAGTGCTCCCGTAACGCCGAAGAGTTAGCCGCCCAACCGCCGAACGCCTCCACGACTTCGAGCGGAACACCAGCCGCGCGCGCTGCCGACGCGCCACCGCGACGCAGACTATACAACGTGTGCACGCCGCGCAAGTGCACCAACCCGCATCGTGCGAGAACCAAATCAAACCAACGCTCGGCGACCGCCGTCGACCGACGCGCCGACCAGAGCCCCGCGGGGACCGAGCCAGCTGCTGCTCCAAAGCCAAACGCAACCACGGGAGGCCGCACAGGGGAAACTGCAAAAACCGGTGCATGCTCGGGGACACAATGCGACCCTTCCAGCTAAGGGGCTTATACTGAAAAACCGCCTCGCCATCGACCAAGGAGACGCGGGCCCACACCACTGACAGCAACGAATCCGGCCGCAAAAAGAGACAGAAATCTAGAACCACGAACAGCAGAGGCATGAAGAGATCCGACTGAACGGACACGGACGGGAGACATTCGTACAGGCGCCAAGCGTCTGCAGCGCTAAAAGCCAACACTAACGACGACGGTGCGGAGAGGGAAACCTGCAGGCGCGCCCAGCCCTTGCGAAAAGCCGCCAACAAGACATTGTCTCCGTCACAAGGCTTCGCGAAACCTAGTAAATCGTGCACCGAGTTAATTGCGCTGAAATAAGGCTGCGCCGTGCGCGCCTGAACCGTGCCCTTAGACGCCAGGAACTGAGCCCAGAGCAACCCCGTATACTGCGTGGCAGGCAGGAACTCCAAGCCCTCCGCCACACAAAAACGCACAAAGGCCGCAAAGTGCGAACCATACGACTTCCAAGAAGACGCCCCTACACGGGCCATCACAACCTGGGCGATGGACCTGAGGCGCCCTTCGTGATCTGCTCCGGGGCGAACGATTGCAGATGCGAGACAACCAAGTCAGTTACGACAGGGGGCGCACCCACACCTCGAAGGTCGAGTGCATAGCGAGGGGCCGCGCCCCCGTCCGCGCGGGTGCCACGTGCGAGTGCCCAGTCTACCACTGCACTCGGACCGCCACGACCTGCCACTGCGGGGGCGGAAGGAAGGAGCTCGAGCCCCCTTCGCCCGGTGCGAACAGCGCTGTGTTCGACGGCAGGAACACCAAATCCGTGGCCAACTCCATCAACTGCTGCCACCACGCCTGCGCCGTCCAGTACGGCACCACCAGCGTAACGCACGCTCTCTCCTCCCGCACCTTCTGCACCAGGGCCATCATGAAATCGGGATCCAGGGGCGGGCAGCCGTAAGCGTTGAGCCCGACCCAGGACTGCAACAAGGCGTTGACACCGGAAGACCCCGGGCAATGATGGCGCGAGAAGAAGCGCGGCAACTGCGTGTTGACGTGAGTGGCGAACAAGTCCACGTCATGCGCCCCAAAACGCTGATCTAAAAGACGGAAGAACCGCGGATGCAACCGGTAATCGTCCCGATCCACCCAGCGGGAGGCCGCGTCGGCCTCGTTATCAGCACTAGCGACACGCTCCACTTGCAAAACAATGCTGTGCTCCTGAAGGAACGCCCACAACAACTTCATCTCAGCGTGCATGGCGGGGGACCGCGATGAGAGGCGCCCCAAAACCGCCTGAGTGCACGTGTTATCCTCCTTGATGAGAACCACCCGCTGCCGTACGTACGGGAGGAACGATTCTAACGCGTGCCGGACTGCGCGGAGCTCCTTCCAATTGATATGCGCGGGAACTCCTCCGAAGACCAATAACCCCGCGCGACGCGACCATGCAGTACGGCCCCCCAGGAGTGACGGGACGCATCAACAGACAACTCCACAGCAGCCGGGCCGATATGGATAGCGGCCGAGCAATGGCGGGCGGGGATGTCCGCCCACCAGTCGAGGTCCCGTAACGAGCCTCGCGAGAGCCGCACACGCCCCGACCAGCCCACAGGCTGCTTCATATCATCATAGAAATTGCGGAGGAAAAGAGGGGCGGGGGTGAGGGCCAGCTTGACACTCTGCGCGAAACCACACAGCTTGGCCAGCTCACGCTTCTGCACTAAGCGGCGATTCTTCTTAGCCGTGACCCGCAACCCGACAGCCAGACGTCGCAGCTTAGCAAGCTTCTCAGCAGGGACCTCAAACAAGCCGGTCGCCGTATTGACCGTGATGCCCAAGTGATAGACAGACTGCGACGGCTCCCACTCACACTTCGTGGGGTGACAGGAAAGCCCCAGAAACTCAATGCTCTCTCGCACCCAGCGGGCGCCCAACTCTGCCTGCCTCTTAGACGCGAACACGAACAAAAAATCGTCCAGGTACGGAAGGACGCGAGCGCCGAGACGGGCTGGCCGCCCACCTCGCCCCTTCGGGAAAAACTCGTGGGGCGGCATGGGGGCGCGAGCCGCCGCCGCCCGCTGCCCGCCGCCGCCAAGGGGTCCCGCCAGAAGCGCACAACGTTCCGCATGATCTTGGTAAACCAATACGGGCTGTTGAGCCACCCCATCGGGAGCGCATTCATCTCATACAGGACGCCACAGAAACGAAACACGAAATAACGCCGATCGGACTGACGAATGGGAATATGGTAGAAGGCGTCGGCCAGATCGACCTTGACCATCCACGAGTCCTCGATCCCCATACGCCGCAAGGTACGGAGAGACTCGTAACGGCACTTATACGCCTTCTGAGCGACGTTCATGCGCTTGAGGTTCACGACCAGACGCCATGACCCGCTGCCTTTAGGCACACAGAACGCATTGACCACGTGATCTACCGAGCGAGAGGGGTCCACCCTAGAGATGGCGCCCAGAGCCACCAAACGCGGCTCCTCCGTCTCCAACCACCAACGACGCTGCGCTTCAGTGACAGGGAAGGAAGGGAGCTCAAACGCAGGAGGCGGACCACCACCCCGAAACTCGACCGGCACGCCATGCTTCAAGACGTGCAACGTGCGTGCGTCCGCGCCTATAGCCTTCCAGGCCGCAACCCGCGCAGATACCCGCTCATGCAAAGGGGAGCCCATGTGCTACTCAGCCCTGCCCCGGGGCCCCGCGCCCGGAGCTGCACCGCCCGCCGCAGCGGCCGCGGCCCTATTGGGCTGGAAACCGCGACCGCCGTTGCCACCACCGCGACCACGACGACCACGTCCCTGCTGAAAATGACCGAATTGACCACCGTGGCCGCGATTCTTGTACTGCTTCTCTGCGAGGTGCTTTGCCGAAGACTTCTGATGAGCACGGGAAAGATCATCATCAAATTCACGCAAAACCTCATCCTGATCCGAACGCTCTGCTGTAGCGAAATAGCGCTGGTGCAGCACGACTAGACCGTCCCGTCCGCGCGCGGAAAACTCGACGAGACAATTGATGCGGGAGGATGCTAAAGCTTGCATCCACGACACATTGTAACGCAGCGTACGGAAGGTGTTCAGAGCCACCCCTGCCCAATTTTGCTGCATGCCCATGGACACCGCGCTCCTAATCAACGCATCCAAACCACTGGCAAGCAACTCCGATATGGACAGAATAGTCATCAAGATACCAAGCTCATAAAGCAGGGATCCGGCGCGATCCGGGTGATTACGCTGCGAATACTCTAAGTCACGCCACTCCGGAAACGCCTTAAAATTTAACAAAACCATATTCTGGACCCCGATCTCGCCCGCCGGCAACCCTGACAACACACGCCGCGAGAACGGAAAACGTGAGGTCTCCGGCGATTGCTGCGCGCGCGGATCCTGAAACTGCCGCGCCAAGAAGTTATAATCCTCTACACCGGGGTGCCCACCTTGACTTTGCACGTTGTTAACATGGTTGGTCAGAGCCATCATCTGCTGTTGCAGTTGAAGAATGATGTTGGTCTGATGCTCCATCTGGGCGGCCAGCGGGTTGGACGGAGGGTGAGGGACTTGCACACCAGCACCAGTTACTTGTTGAGCAGCCGATGCAAGGTTGCCCGCCACGCCACCCGCTCCCGCAAAACCACTAGCGCCAGTGAGGTGAAGGCCACCAAGCCCGCCCGGAGTGCCGGGACGAGAGAAAACCATCGGGTTGGTATAAACTACCGCACCCGGGACACCGCCCAAGGACGGATCCATGGCTAAAACGCCGCTCATGGCGGCAAAACCGACCAGTAACAGACGAAGAACGTCCATGACGTCGGTGATAATTAGGTGCTCTAATTTTAGCACTCTACCCGTTGGGTCTTGCTGAATAGCCGTAAGCACAGCGGAGGTATAAAACAGAAGCGCGCCGATTGGCGCGGGACCTGCCCTGTTGTTCAGCGCGTGCTGAACAACAAAAACAAGAGAAATGGAGAATCGCCGCTTAGTGCAGAAGCGTGAGCTGGCCAAGCTGTGTGGTTTCGCGCAGAGTGTCAAGCTGGCCCTCACCCCCGCCCCTCTTTTCCTCCGCAATTTCTATGATGATATGAAGCAGCCTGTGGGCTGGTCGGGGCGTGTGCGGCTCTCGCGAGGCTCGTTACGGGACCTCGACTGGTGGGCGGACATCCCCGCCCGCCATTGCTCGGCCGCTATCCATATCGGCCCGGCTGCTGTGGAGTTGTCTGTTGATGCGTCCCGTCACTCCTGGGGGCCGTACTGCATGGTCGCGTCGCGCGGGGTTATTGGTCTTCGGAGGAGTTCCCCGCGCATATCAATTGGAAGGAGCTCCGCGCAGTCCGGCACGCGTTAGAATCGTTCCTCCCGTACGTACGGCAGCGGGTGGTTCTCATCAAGGAGGATAACACGTGCACTCAGGCGGTTTTGGGGCGCCTCTCATCGCGGTCCCCCGCCATGCACGCTGAGATGAAGTTGTTGTGGGCGTTCCTTCAGGAGCACAGCATTGTTTTGCAAGTGGAGCGTGTCGCTAGTGCTGATAACGAGGCCGACGCGGCCTCCCGCTGGGTGGATCGGGACGATTACCGGTTGCATCCGCGGTTCTTCCGTCTTTTAGATCAGCGTTTTGGGGCGCATGACGTGGACTTGTTCGCCACTCACGTCAACACGCAGTTGCCGCGCTTCTTCTCGCGCCATCATTGCCCGGGGTCTTCCGGTGTCAACGCCTTGTTGCAGTCCTGGGTCGGGCTCAACGCTTACGGCTGCCCGCCCCTGGATCCCGATTTCATGATGGCCCTGGTGCAGAAGGTGCGGGAGGAGAGAGCGTGCGTTACGCTGGTGGTGCCGTACTGGACGGCGCAGGCGTGGTGGCAGCAGTTGATGGAGTTGGCCACGGATTTGGTGTTCCTGCCGTCGAACACAGCGCTGTTCGCACCGGGCGAAGGGGGCTCGAGCTCCTTCCTTCCGCCCCCGCAGTGGCAGGTCGTGGCGGTCCGAGTGCAGTGGTAGACTGGGCACTCGCACGTGGCACCCGCGCGGACGGGGGCGCGGCCCCTCGCTATGCACTCGACCTTCGAGGTGTGGGTGCGCCCCCTGTCGTAACTGACTTGGTTGTCTCGCATCTGCAATCGTTCGCCCCCGGAGCAGATCACGAAGGGCGCCTCAGGTCCATCGCCCAGGTTGTGATGGCCCGTGTAGGGGCGTCTTCTTGGAAGTCGTATGGTTCGCACTTTGCGGCCTTTGTGCGTTTTTGTGTGGCGGAGGGCTTGGAGTTCCTGCCTGCCACGCAGTATACGGGGTTGCTCTGGGCTCAGTTCCTGGCGTCTAAGGGCACGGTTCAGGCGCGCACGGCGCAGCCTTATTTCAGCGCAATTAACTCGGTGCACGATTTACTAGGTTTCGCGAAGCCTTGTGACGGAGACAATGTCTTGTTGGCGGCTTTTCGCAAGGGCTGGGCGCGCCTGCAGGTTTCCCTCTCCGCACCGTCGTCGTTAGTGTTGGCTTTTAGCGCTGCAGACGCTTGGCGCCTGTACGAATGTCTCCCGTCCGTGTCCGTTCAGTCGGATCTCTTCATGCCTCTGCTGTTCGTGGTTCTGGATTTCTGTCTCTTTTTGCGGCCGGATTCGTTGCTGTCAGTGGTGTGGGCCCGCGTCTCCTTGGTCGATGGCGAGGCGGTTTTTCAGTACAAGCCCCTTAGCTGGAAGGGTCGCATTGTGTCCCCGAGCATGCACCGGTTTTGCAGTTTCCCCTGTGCGGCCTCCCGTGGTTGCGTTTGGCTTTGGAGCAGCAGCTGGCTCGGTCCCCGGCGGGGCTCTGGTCGGCGCGTCGGTCGACGGCGGTCGCCGAGCGTTGGTTTGATTTGGTTCTCGCACGATGCGGGTTGGTGCACTTGCGCGGCGTGCACACGTTGTATAGTCTGCGTCGCGGTGGCGCGTCGGCAGCGCGCGCGGCTGGTGTTCCGCTCGAAGTCGTGGAGGCGTTCGGCGGTTGGGCGGCTAACTCTTCGGCGTTACGGGAGCACTACCTGGATATGGGGGTGCGCTCCTGCCCGAAGGCCGTCGCGTTTTTTGGCCCTCTAGCGGCGCGGCGCGTGGCGCCGTTCGGTGTGCAATACTTCAACCGCTAGATGGTGGTTTCTCTTCTTTTGGCAATGAGTCGGAGCAAGAACTAATGCGGGCTTACGTTTTGAGTAAGCCGGGTTAGTTAGGCGTAAGGCCTTCGGGGCCGGCAGTTGGACAGATGCTCGGCCCGCGGTCCGTGTTCTCAGGACCGCATTAATTAGCGCGTGACAAGTCTTTTTCTTATCTTGTTTTTGTTGTTCAGCACGCGCTCCCGCCCGCCCTCCCTGGGCGTCGCCCGCGTTTCGTTCTTTGCTCGTGGTTTCTCTTTTTCGGTTCCTGAGGCCTGCTACTGCGAAGCAGAGCCTTTCTAGCACAGCATTCCTGTAACAGAAATGGCAATGAGTCGGAGCAAGAACTAATAGACAGTGCGGCGAGGCGCGTGGGCGACCCGGGCGTTCTGTCTTGCGGGGTTGTTTCTGGGCTTCCGGGTGGCCCGTCATGGTCGTTTTGTCGCGTCCGGGGATCGCTTGCCGAATGCTGTTGCAATCCATTTTCAAGAAGAATAAAGCTTGGTATGTACAGGATAAATTGCAAAAGGAAGCGCGAGTCCTCACGGTTCCTAGAGTTCAAGCGCCGCAAACAAATGGGCGGGGTGTGATTTTGCCGTTCCCGACCGCAATTATGCCACAGAGTGATAGTCACATTGAGAGGAAATGAAATATTAGAATATTTAGAACAGAAAATGCTGTAAGCGTAAGAAAGGGGTCCTTCCTATGCTGTCATTATCTTGTTTCTGTCTCCACAGACGTTCGCTTCGTTCGGCAAGCATGGCACAGCTTAATTGAGTCAACCTTCATATAATAAACTGATTGGGTCCTTGAGATATGAACAATTGCCTAGCCAGACCCAATGACCCAGGCGTTGGAAATAGTTTGCGTCCGCGAAAACGATATGTGAACGCATCCTGAGTTAATAACGCAGTACGACACCTTTCTGGTTCATGCATCATTTCCGGCACGTTTTTTTCCAGCTTCATATATGAATGCCGCCTAAGGCGGGATTCACATATGAAACCGAAATAAAATGTGCCGAAAATGAGGCATGAATCGGAAAGGTGTCGTACTGAGCCAAAAACTCAAAACGCATTCACATATGTATTTTGTGGACACAAAGTATTTGCAACGCCTGGGTCAATGGGTCTGCATAGGTAATTGTACATATCTGAAGGACCCCATCAGTTAGCTTTGTGAAGTTTGATTTAATCAAGCTGTGGCATGCTTGCCGAATGAAGGGAACATGTGTGGAGACAAAACGAATGAAGGGCAGACCCTTTCCTTACGCTTACAGCATTTGCCAACATGAAAGTTCCTAAATTTTTATTTGCTCTAAATTACAATATTTATCCATCATGGTCTTGGAGAACACGACGGATGCGATCCGGCGACACGCAATGCTTGCTCAGGACGGGGCATACCGTGACAAGTAACAATACTGACAGAGTCACGATAAATTTAGATATTCCTTAACATGATTTCACATGGACCAATCAGGTAACATGCTAAGCATGTTACCAAGACTCAGACGCGCGCGCACCAACAGCAGCAGCTAATTACTCCTTCAAGTCACGCACGGCGTGCAATACTGCAGCGGCCCACTCCTCCACCGAACAGCTAACCGTCTCGTCGTTGAACTCGCGGCACAACGCCCTGGCGCACTTAAGGGTTACGACACCAGAGCCCGGGTCCTTCACCACAGTCAGGGGGCTGAGGCAGTAGTGCGCCGAGCAGCACTCCACTTGATCGATGAACTTGTCTGCGGCGTAGCTGTTGGCCAAGTTGCCCTCCGTCCGGTCGCCCTTGCAGCTGATGATTTTGACAAGCTTGCGCACCGAAGTGTCCTCATCCTCTTTGTCAAATGACACATCGTTGTTGTACAAGTGCATCTTCAGCGCACGCCTGCATACAAAATGGGTAAGGCATGTGTCAACGACCTGTACAGCACGCACATGACAGCAAAAACGATACATACTTACGCGGCGGTGTTACTGAAGAAGGGCATACCCTTGGGGACAGGTACCACCTTGGCATCGGATGGAGATGGCTCCTTGTCCGAGGGCTCATCGTCCGTAGGGTACCCGAAACCGGGTGCAGGCGATGGCGCCCGGAAGACAGGTTTCGCTGACGTCCGGCGAGAGGTCTTCTTTACCTTCTTCCCTGAAAATTAGTAGGGTAGATGAGTTATCAAACCGAAGATACTGTTGAACGCAAAAGAACTTTACTTACGGATCAGGACCGTAGTCTTCTTCACTGTATCCTTCCTCCATAATCCGAGCGTCAATAAAGAAAGTTCTTTTACTCTCGCAACAAGTTCAATCAGTATAGGTAATCAATGAGAGTTACCGTAATCAATTTGGCTACTTTCGCATACGTCCAAACTACTACTTTGCAAAAGCGGCGACGGGCTTGATACGAGTCGTCAGATCATTTGTTGTTTCAGTATCATATTTCAGCATCAAAAGTCTTGGTTTTGGTGTAATTTCAAGCACGCATGAGCTTGAAATTACACCAAGACGGTTGACAACTGAAACTGAAATTATTTGTAATTTTGGCCTCTATGTGAACAGAGGCCGAAATCATTTTCGGCTTTTACGTTTCAGGCCCGCGGACTTTCGGTTTCATATGTGAATCCCGCCTAAGATGCCTGATGTAACCTCGGTCGTTTCCTTGAGACCAGTATTGTACAACTTTGAAACTCGGCCGCTTTCGGCCTTGTCAGTTGGTGCCATTACAGCACTTGGACATGGCCGATGCTTTCTAGTGCTCATACATGCAGATTCAAGCATTATTGATACGCGGTTTCATTTCGACGCGGGTCAATACTGTCTGGAATTGCCTTTTGGGGCGGGGCCCCAGCGCGAAGCGCGTTCGGGGGGCCCCGCCCCCTAGGATTGCCCATGTCCGTGTGTGCGTGGTAAATGGCAAAACGTTCATTATCAGCTAACCTAATTCGTTCTGTTTGTCATATTAATTGTCCTCTATTGCAAGGTATTCTTGGTTTGGCTGATAAAAATTCTTTGCGCACAAACGGTCAAAGTAAAGTTCTGCGGTCTCCATGGACTCGAGTCAACATCCAACCAACGCCTCTCGCGCTCATCATTGGTGCAGCAGGTGCCGCGTAATGAATAATGAACTTATGAATGGGCGGCGCGTGCTAAACTGAAATTCCATAGTGTTCTGAGGGTGCCTTAGTGGGGGGAGCCATCCAAAAAATGCAAAAAATGATTTTTTACAAAAATTGCCTAGTCGTACCCCGCGGTGTCTAAGGCACCGCAAATAGAGGATGTGTGCAGCGCTGCAGTAGTGTTCAAGAAGGAAATGCGCGTTCGCGGACACGCGGCCGCAACCCAGAAGGAGCGATGGCGTCTTAAAGAAACCGATGCGCGGCGCGCGCGCTCCGCGCAGCGAAAACAGCTTTGTAGAGTTGTGAAAGTAAACAGAGCAATGTGGTTCAAAGAAAACATGGAACTCCAAACAGGCTGGGCGTCCGTTCCACCGTCAATACCGCAGGAAAGCCCCTTGAAAACAGTCGACCCCGTCGTGTATGAATGGCAGTCTTCAGTAATGTTTGAAGCGGTGCCATCCGTGCCGGGCATCTCCGAAAGGTCGGGCAGCTTCGGTCGTTGCAGTGATGGCGGTTGCGCGTCGCCTGGCTGTAGGCTTGTAACCGCATCACTTTTGTCGTGCTCCAAAGCATCCAATGCATGAGGTTCCGATTCTCCGTCTTCAGTAACGCCAACAATTGGGTCCTCCAGCCCGGTTGCAGTGTCATCGACTGTGACTTACGAATCGCCGCCCGTCCGAACCAATTGCTGTCACTGTTGTTGTTTCTTGTTTACCACGACGATGCTCAGGAGGAGGCTCCGCACAATTATTACTTGCATCGGAGGCGAGTGCATCCACCAGCAATTCCACGGATGACTTCCATCTAACATCGCCCGCCGTTCTTCAGCACAGCGTCAGCCTCTGTCACAGGGAGGACTTGCCCAATTTTTTGGAATTGTCGTACGGCATTTTTTGGGAATTTTTGCGCGACAAATTTTCCGACCTTAGTGTTCTGATCTTTGAAAATCGCATGATTGCCCGTTGCTCCTGCCATGCGCAGGGTCCCAGAAGTATGTCCACTTGGTCCCCGTCCATCCAGAGCCTGGCCCAAACAATATCCAATATGGCGCACAAGATCCTCATATTCTCGTTGATCGCCTGCAAGTATGAATATCAAACATGTCAACGTTAAGCAGCAGGCAGCTATCAGGTTCTCATTCCCTGGTGCCATCCAGGCTGTGCACCTTTGCCTCTACCCGAAAGTCGCATGCTTCAGTCTAGAAGTCATTTTAACCGCAAGAGAGGATCATGCCTGCGCAGATCAACAGAAAGTAGGAGCATAATAGGAGCATAAGGTATCAACGAGCGATAGATGATGCCGAAAGGCTTCCACAACGCCTTGCACCGTAATCCTTGCCAATCTTACCTATCATTGTTGCATTGGTGTTATGCCTCAGGAAATAACAGGGGGCCTGTGAGATTTGGTCAGTCGCGCTGTCCTTCACAGAAGCCTCACTCGGCGCACTGCGGCGCGTTGAGACTGCTAGAAATTCGGTAATTGAGGTGCCGAGCCCCCGCCCCAAACCACGTGCCGGCTTTCAAGCCACCCCCAACCCGGCCCCAGCCCCTCCACACCTGTCAGTGCTAGACGCTTATCTCCGCAGCCGCAGCACGTGCATGGTCATGGCGGCTGAAGGGTGAGGACTGCGGCGCGTTGAGACTGCTAGAAATTCGGTAATTGAGGTGCATAGCCCCCACCCCCCCAAACCACGTGCCGCCTTTCAAGCCACCTCCAACCCGCCCCCAGCCCCTCCACACCTGTCAGTGCTAGATGCTCCTATCCGCAGTCGAGGCAGGTGCATGGTCATGGCGGCTGAAGGGTGTGGACTGCGGCGCGTTGAGACTGCTAGAAATTCGGTAATTGAGGTGCCGAGCCACCGCCCCAAACCACGTGCCGTCTTCCAAGCCATCCCCAAACCCGCCCCCAGCCCCTCCACACATGTCAGTGCTAGATGCTCCTTTCCGCAGCAGCGGCAGGCACTAGCTGTGCCGTTTGCGCGACACCCTGGCCGACGTTGCAGTCTACCCCGCGGGCAACCGTGCCTGCATTCCAGGGTCGGCGGCCGCCCCGTCATCGGCGCCCTGCCGGGGGACAATGTGCAGCACGTGCATGGTCATGGCGGCTGAAGGGTGTGGACTGCGGCGCGTTCAGACTGCTGGAAATTCGGTAATTGAGGTGCCGAGCCCCCGCCCAAAACCACGTGCCGCCTTTCAAGCCACCCCCAAACCCGCCCCCAGCCCCTCCACACCTGTCAGTGCTAGACGCTCCTCTCCGCAGCCGCAGCACGTGCATGGTCATGGCGGCTGAAGGGTGTGGACTGCGGCGCGTTGAGACTGCTAGAAATTCGGTAATTGAGGTGCCGAGCCCCCGCCCCAAACCACGTGCCGGCTTTCAAGCCACCCCCAACCCGGCCCCAGCCCCTCTACACCTGTCAGTGCTAGACGCTCCTCTCCGCAGCCGCAGCACGTGCATGGTCATGGCGGCTGAAGGGTGAGGACTGCGGCGCGTTGAGACTGCTAGAAATTCGGTAATTGAGGTGCCGAGCCCCCGCCCCAAACCACGTGCCGCCTTTCAAGCCACCTCCAACCCGCCCCCAGCCCCTCCACACCTGTCAGTGCTAGATGCTCCTATCCGCAGTCGAGGCAGGTGCATGGTCATGGCGGCTGAAGGGTGTGGACTGCGGCGCGTTGAGTCTGCTAGAAATTCGGTAATTGAGGTGCCGAGCCCCCGCCCCAAACCACGTGCCGCCTTCCAAGCCACCCCCAACCCCGCCCCCAGCCCCTCCACACCTGTCAGTGCTAGACGCTCCTCTCCGCAGCCGCAGCACGTGCATGGTCATGGCGGCTGAAGGGTGTGGACTGCGGCGCGCTCAGACTGCTAGAAATTCGGTAATTGAGGTGCCGAGCCCCCGCCCAAAACAACGTGCCGCCTTTCAAGCCACCCCCAAACCCGCCCCAGCCCCTCCACACCTGTCAGTGCTAGGCGCTCCTCTCCGCAGCCGCAGCACGTGCATGGTCATGGCGGCTGAAAGGTGTGGACTGCGGCGCGTTGAGACTGCTAGAAATTCGGTAATCGAGGTGCCGAGCCGACACCCCCCCCCCACACCACGTGCCGCCTTTCAAGCCACCCCCAAACCCGGCCCCAGCCCCTCCACACCTGTCAGTGCTAGATGCTCCTCTCCGCAGCCGAGGCACGTGCATGGTCATGGCGGCTGAAGGGTGTGGACTACGGCGCGTTGAGACTGCTAGAAATCCGGTAACTGCTGTGCGGAGCCCCCACCCCCGAAACCACGTGCCGCCTTTCAAGCCACCCCCAAACCCGCCCCCAGCCCCTCCACACCTGTCAGTGCTAGATGCTCCTTCCCGCAGCCGAGGCAGGTGCATGGTCATGGCGGCTGAAGGGTGTGGACTGCGGCGCGTTGAGACTGCTAGAAATTCGGTAATTGAGGTGCCGAGCCCCCGCCCCAAACCACGTGCCGCCTTCCAAGCCACCCCCAACCCCGCCCCCAGCCCCTCCACACCTGTCAGTGCTAGACGCTCCTCTCCGCAGCCGCAGCACGTGCATGGTCATGGCGGCTGAAGGGTGTGGACTGCGGCACGTTGAGACTGCTAGAAATTCGGTAATTGAGGTGCCGAGCCCCCGCCCCAAACCACGTGCCGCCGTTCAAGCCACCCACAAACCCGCCCCCAGCCCCTTCACACCTGTCAGTGCTAGATGCTCCTCTCCGCAGCCGCAGCACGTGCATGGTCATGGCGGCTGAAGGGTGAGGACTGCGGCGCGTTGAGACTGCTAGAAATTTGGTAAATGAGGTGCCGAGCCCCCGCCCAAAACAACGTGCCGCCTTTCAAGCCACCCCCAAACCCGCCCCCAGCCCCTCCACACCTGTCAGTGCTAGGCGCTCCTCTCCGCAGCCGCAGCACGTGCATGGTCATGGCGGCTGAAAGGTGTGGACTGCGGCGCGTTGAGACTGCTAGAAATTCGGTAATCGAGGTGCCGAGCCGACACCCCCCCCCACACCACGTGCCGCCTTTCAAGCCACCCCCAAACCCGGCCCCAGCCCCTCCACACCTGTCAGTGCTAGATGCTCCTCTCCGCAGCCGAGGCACGTGCATGGTCATGGCGGCTGAAGGGTGTGGACTACGGCGCGTTGAGACTGCTAGAAATCCGGTAACTGCTGTGCGGAGCCCCCACCCCCCGAAACCACGTGCCGCCTTTCAAGCCACCCCCAACCCCGCCCCCAGCCCCTCCACACCTGTCAGTGCTAGATGCTCCTTCCCGCAGCCGAGGCAGGTGCATGGTCATGGCGGCTGAAGGGTGTGGACTGCGGCGCGTTGAGACTGCTAGAAATTCGGTAATTGAGGTGCCGAGCCCCCGCCCCAAACCACGTGCCGCCTTCCAAGCCACCCCCAACCCCGCCCCCAGCCCCTCCACACCTGTCAGTGCTAGACGCTCCTCTCCGCAGCCGCAGCACGTGCATGGTCATGGCGGCTGAAGGGTGAGGACTGCGGCGCGTTGAGACTGCTAGAAATTTGGTAAATGAGGTGCCGAGCCCCCACCCCCCCAAACCACGTGCCGCCTTCCAAGCCACCCCCAACCTCGCCCCCAGCCCCTCCACACCTGTCAGTGCTAGACGCTCCTCTCCGCAGCCGCAGCACGTGCATGGTCATGGCGGCTGAAGGGTGTGGACTGCGGCGCGCTCAGACTGCTAGAAATTCGGTAATTGAGGTGCCGAGCCCCCGCCCAAAACAACGTGCCGCCTTTCAAGCCACCCCCAAACCCGCCCCCAGCCCCTCCACACCTGTCAGTGCTAGGCGCTCCTCTCCGCAGCCGCAGCACGTGCATGGTCATGGCGGCTGAAAGGTGTGGACTGCGGCGCGTTGAGACTGCTAGAAATTCGGTAATCGAGGTGCCGAGCCGACACCCCCCCCCACACCACGTGCCGCCTTTCAAGCCACCCCCAAACCCGGCCCCAGCCCCTCCACACCTGTCAGTGCTAGATGCTCCTCTCCGCAGCCGAGGCACGTGCATGGTCATGGCGGCTGAAGGGTGTGGACTACGGCGCGTTGAGACTGCTAGAAATCCGGTAACTGCTGTGCGGAGCCCCCACCCCCCGAAACCACGTGCCGCCTTTCAAGCCACCCCCAAACCCGCCCCCAGCCCCTCCACACCTGTCAGTGCTAGATGCTCCTCTCCGCAGCCGAGGCAGGTGCATGGTCATGGCGGCTGAAGGGTGTGGACTGCGGCGCGTTGAGACTGCTAGAAATTCGGTAATTGAGGTGCCGAGCCCCCGCCCCAAACCACGTGCCGCCTTCCAAGCCACCCCCAACCCCGCCCCCAGCCCCTCCACACCTGTCAGTGCTAGACGCTCCTCTCCGCAGCCGCAGCACGTGCATGGTCATGGCGGCTGAAGGGTGTGGACTGCGGCACGTTGAGACTGCTAGAAATTCGGTAATTGAGGTGCCGAGCCCCCGCCCCAAACCACGTGCCGCCGTTCAAGCCACCCCCAAACCCGCCCCCAGCCCCTTCACACCTGTCAGTGCTAGATGCTCCTCTCCGCAGCCGCAGCACGTGCATGGTCATGGCGGCTGAAGGGTGAGGACTGCGGCGCGTTGAGACTGCTAGAAATTTGGTAAATGAGGTGCCGAGCCCCCACCCCCCCAAACCACGTGCCGCCTCCCCAACCCGCCCCCAGCCCCTCCACACCTGTCAGTGCTAGATGCTCCTCTCCGCAGCCGCGGCAGGCACTAGCTGTGCCGTTTGCGTGACACCCTGGCCGACGTTGCAGTCTACCCCGCGGGCAACCGTGTCTGCATTCCAGGGCCAGCGGCCGCCCCGTCGTCGGCGCCCTGCCGGGGGACAATGTGCAGCACGTGCATGGTCATGGCTGCTGAAGGGTGTGGACTGCGGCGCGTTGAGACTGCTAGAAATCCGGTAACTGCTGTGCGGAGCCCCCACCCCCCCAAACCACGTGCCACCTTTCAAGCCACCCCCAAACCCGCCCCCAGCCCCTCCACACCTGTCAGTGCTAGATGCTCCTTTCCGCAGCCGAGGCAGGTGCATGGTCATGGCGGCTGAAGGGTGTGGACTGCGGCGCGTTGAGACTGCTAGAAATTCGGTAATTGAGGTGCCGAGCCCCCGCCCCAAACCACGTGCCGCCTTCCAAGCCACCCCCAACCCCGCCCCCAGCCCCTCCACACCTGTCAGTGCTAGACGCTCCTCTCCGCAGCCGCAGCACGTGCATGGTCATGGCTGCTGAAGGGTGTGGACTGCGGCGCGTTGAGACTGCTAGAAATCCGGTAACTGCTGTGCGGAGCCCCCACCCCCCCAAACCACGTGCCGCCTTTCAAGCCACCCCCAAACCCGCCCCCAGCCCCTCCACACCTGTCAGTGCTAGATGCTCCTTTCCGCAGCCGAGGCAGGTGCATGGTCATGGCGGCTGAAGGGTGTGGACTGCGGCGCGTTGAGACTGCTAAAAATTCGGTAATTGAGGTGCCGAGCCCCCGCCCCAAACCACGTGCCGCCTTCCAAGCCACCCCCAACCCCGCCCCCAGCCCCTCCACACCTGTCAGTGCTAGACGCTACTCTCCGCAGCCGCAGCACGTGCATGGTCATGGCGGCTGAAGGGTGTGGACTACGGCGCGTTGAGACTGCTAGAAATCCGGTAACTGCTGTGCGGAGCCCCCACCCCCCGAAACCACGTGCCGCCTTTCAAGCCACCCCCAAACCCGCCCCCAGCCCCTCCACACCTGTCAGTGCTAGACGCTCCTCTCCGCAGCCGCAGCACGTGCATGGTCATGGCGGCTGAAGGGTGTGGACTGCGGCACGTTGAGACTGCTAGAAATTCGGTAATTGAGGTGCCGAGCCCCCGCCCCAAACCACGTGCCGCCGTTCAAGCCACCCCCAAACCCGCCCCCAGCCCCTTCACACCTGTCAGTGCTAGATGCTCCTCTCCGCAGCCGCAGCACGTGCATGGTCATGGCGGCTGAAGGGTGAGGACTGCGGCGCGTTGAGACTGCTAGAAATTTGGTAAATGAGGTGCCGAGCCCCCACCCCCCCAAACCATGTGCCGCCTCCCCAACCCGCCCCAGCCCCTCCACACCTGTCAGTGCTAGATGCTCCTCTCCGCAGCCGCGGCAGGCACTAGCTGTGCCGTTTGCGTGACACCCTGGCCGACGTTGCAGTCTACCCCGCGGGCAACCGTGTCTGCATTCCAGGGCCAGCGGCCGCCCCGTCGTCGGCGCCCTGCCGGGGGACAATGTGCAGCACGTGCATGGTCATGGCTGCTGAAGGGTGTGGACTGCGGCGCGTTGAGACTGCTAGAAATCCGGTAACTGCTGTGCGGAGCCCCACCCCCCAAACCACGTGCCACCTTTCAAGCCACCCCCAAACCCGCCCCAGCCCCTCCACACCTGTCAGTGCTAGATGCTCCTTTCCGCAGCCGAGGCAGGTGCATGGTCATGGCGGCTGAAGGGTGTGGACTGCGGCGCGTTGAGACTGCTAGAAATTCGGTAATTGAGGTGCCGAGCCCCCGCCCCAAACCACGTGCCGCCTTCCAAGCCACCCCCAACCCCGCCCCCAGCCCCTCCACACCTGTCAGTGCTAGACGCTCCTCTCCGCAGCCGCAGCACGTGCATGGTCATGGCTGCTGAAGGGTGTGGACTGCGGCGCGTTGAGACTGCTAGAAATCCGGTAACTGCTGTGCGGAGCCCCCACCCCCCCAAACCACGTGCCACCTTTCAAGCCACCCCCAAACCCGCCCCCAGCCCCTCCACACCTGTCAGTGCTAGATGCTCCTTTCCGCAGCCGAGGCAGGTGCATGGTCATGGCTGCTGAAGGGTGTGGACTGCGGCGCGTTGAGACTGCTAAAAATTTGGTAATTGAGGTGCCGAGCCCCCGCCCCAAACCACGTGCCGCCTTCCAAGCCACCCCCAACCCGCCCCCAGCCCCTCCACACCTGTCAGTGCTAGACGCTCCTCTCCGCAGCCGCAGCACGTGCATGGTCATGGCGGCTGAAGGGTGTGGACTGCGGCGCGTTGAGACTGCTAGAAATTCGGTAATTGAGGTGCCGAGCCCCCGCCCAAACCACGTGCCGCCTTCCAAGCCACCCCCAACCCCGCCCCCAGCCCCTCCACACCTGTCAGTGCTAGACGCTCCTCTCCGCAGCCGCAGCACGTGCATGGTCATGGCTGCTGAAGGGTGTGGACTGCGGCGCGTTGAGACTGCTAGAAATCCGGTAACTGCTGTGCGGAGCCCCACCCCCCCAAACCACGTGCCGCCTTTCAAGCCACCCCCAAACCCGCCCCCAGCCCCTCCACACCTGTCAGTGCTAGATGCTCCTTTCCGCAGCCGAGGCAGGTGCATGGTCATGGCGGCTGAAGGGTGTGGACTGCGGCGCGTTGAGACTGCTAAAAATTCGGTAATTGAGGTGCCGAGCCCCGCCCCAAACCACGTGCCGCCTTCCAAGCCACCCCCAACCCCGCCCCCAGCCCCTCCACACCTGTCAGTGCTAGACGCTCCTCTCCGCAGCCGCAGCACGTGCATGGTCATGGCTGCTGAAGGGTGTGGACTGCGGCGCGTTGAGACTGCTAGAAATCCGGTAACTGCTGTGCGGAGCCCCCACCCCCCCAAACCACGTGCCGCCTTTCAAGCCACCCCCAAACCCGCCCCCAGCCCCTCCACACCTGTCAGTGCTAGATGCTCCTTTCCGCAGCCGAGGCAGGTGCATGGTCATGGCGGCTGAAGGGTGTGGACTGCGGCGCGTTGAGACTGCTAAAAATTCGGTAATTGAGGTGCCGAGCCCCCGCCCCAAACCACGTGCCGCCTTCCAAGCCACCCCCAACCCGCCCCCAGCCCCTCCACACCTGTCAGTGCTAGACGCTCCTCTCCGCAGCCGCAGCACGTGCATGGTCATGGCTGCTGAAGGGTGTGGACTGCGGCGCGTTGAGACTGCTAGAAATCCGGTAACTGCTGTGCGGAGCCCCCCCCCCCAAACCACGTGCCGCCTTTCAAGCCACCCCCAAACCCGCCCCCAGCCCCTCCACACCTGTCAGTGCTAGATGCTCCTTCCGCAGCCGAGGCAGGTGCATGGTCATGGCGGCTGAAGGGTGTGGACTGCGGCGCGTTGAGACTGCTAGAAATTCGGTAATTGAGGTGCCGAGCCCCCGCCCCAAACCACGTGCCGCCTTCCAAGCCACCCCAACCCCGCCCCAGCCCCTCCACACCTGTCAGTGCTAGACGCTCCTCTCCGCAGCCGCAGCACGTGCATGGTCATGACGGCTGAAGGGTGTGGACTGCGGCACGTTGAGACTGCTAGAAATTCGGTAATTGAGGTGCCGAGCCCCCGCCCCAAACCACGTGCCGCCGTTCAAGCCTCCCCAAACCCGCCCCCAGCCCCTTCACACCTGTCAGTGTTAGATGCTCCTCTCCGCAGCCGCAGCACGTGCATGGTCATGGCGGCTGAAGGGTGAGGACTGCGGCGCGTTGAGACTGCTAGAAATTTTGGTAAATGAGGTGCCGAGCCCCCACCCCCCCAAACCACGTGCCGCCTTCCAAGCCACCCCCAACCCGCCCCAGCCCCTCCACACCTGTCAGTGCTAGATGCTCCTCTCCGCAGCCGCGGCAGGCACTAGCTGTGCCGTTTGCGTGACACCCTGGCGACGTTGCAGTCTACCCCGCGGGCAACCGTGTCTGCATTCCAGGGCCAGCGCCGCCCCGTCGTCGGCGCCCTGCGGGGGACAATGTGCAGCACGTGCATGGTCATGGCTGCTGAA